>JBBPBX010023968.1:25392-40078 GCA_038048925.1 Garcialebias charrua
TGTGTGTGTGTGTGTGTGTGTGTGTGTGGTGTGTGTCATAGCTACAATATGTTGATATATTAATACTGTACAGTATAAGCCATTTGTTGACCAAAATCAACAAACTGTAGTGATGGCACCATCTAGTGGGCATCCCTTTTCTGTGCACCCTTGTGTTTCAATTATTTAGATTGATTTCTTCCTTGTATTCCCAGGTGTTTGTAATCACGTCATGTCTTGTCTGTGTATATATAGTTTGTCTGTGAGTCTTGTCTTTTGTCGTGTCGTCGTTGGGTATATCCTGTCTGATCCTGCCAGTATGTCCTGTTTCCTGTTCCCTGGTTTTGTGAGTTTGCTACCCTGTTTGATTTATTATTATTATTATTATTATTATTATTATTAAAGAGTATTTATTTTTATAAACCTCGAGTCCTGACTGTTGCCTGCAAAACTGGGTTCTGTCCTGCCTTGTCCTGCCTGAAAACCTGGCAGTACGACACGACCAAAACGATGAACCCAGCAGGCAAGCAGTTTTTGTCTAGACTCTCTAATGAGGATTACAGTATTCTCGCCTCTGTGACATCGTCCAGAGATACTGTATATGAACTCAGCCACCTCTTAAAATATGTTGGAAAGGTGGGAGGCCACTAAAGACATGTGGGACGAATATGTTCATCTCCCGTGGTTGATTGACTCTCGTGGTATGGAGGACATTTTGGACGAAGTGCTGGAGGAGAAGCGTTGGTTTGAGCCACTCATCCGACTCCATGCCGCCAGTCCTAGTCCTCCACCAGAACCGGACTCCCTTGTTTTTAAACCTATCCCACTCTCCTCGATTCTCGCAGCTGTAGTCCCTGTGGTCGCCCCCCGGCCTACCACAGTCCCCGTAGTTTTTCCACCTCCTACAGCCTCCGCGTGTTTTATACAGTACAAGGATCCAGTCAGTCCAGTCCATCCAGCTTCCACCAACCCAGAACCTGCAGGTCGCTCAGAACCTGCAGAAATACCAGAAGCTACAGCCGGTCCTCAGCCTGCTAAGGGGTCCATACCTCAGCCTCCGGGTCCTGACTCCCTAGTAGCAGCTCTGAACTCTGATCCGGCTCCTCTGGTCTCGTCGCCTGATCCGGCTCCTCTGGTCTCGCCGCTTGCAGACCCCGACTCGTAGACTGCATGCTGGACTCTTCGCCTGACACCTCTTCGCCTAACGCCTCTTCGCCTGACGACTTGTCGCCTACAGACCACACGTCGGAATTGCCACCTGCAGAACCCGACTCGCTTGACGCCTCTTAGCCTGACGACTTGTCGCCTGCAGACCGCATGTTGGACTCCTCGCCTGCAGAACCCGACTCACCGGACGACTTCTCACCTGCAGACCGCTCGCCGTTGGACGACTCCTCGCTTGCAAACTTCTCGCCGCCCGACCAGCCTCTACCTGATAGACGTCCTCCCGGCCGCCCACCCGCCCAGCCTCTACCTAATGGACAGCCTTCCGGCCGCCTGCCCACCCAGCCTCTGCCTATTGGACGGCCTCCCAGCCGCCCACCCAACCAACCACTGCTTGAAGGACGGTCTCCCGCCTGACATGCTCCTACCTGATGGACGGTCGACTGACCAGCCTCAGCCTGATGGATTGCCTCCCAGCCGCTTGCCCGCCAAGCTTCAGCTTGACGGACGGCCTCCCGACCGTCAGCTCGACCTACCTCTGCTTGACGGACGGCCTCCCGACCGTCAGCCCGACTAGCCTCTCCCTGATGGACGGTCTCCCGCCCGACCAGTCTCTGCCTGACGGACGGTCCACTGACCGCCCAGACATTTTTTGTGTAGTTGTGTTTAGTTTGTATTCTGGTGTTTTTGTCCTTGTGTGTCTTTGTTTGGGTCCACCATCCTTGCAATTCCTCTCTCCGTCCTCCCTAATCTTGTGGGGGTTTCTTGGGGATGCTAGGGAACATCCTTTGGGGGGGTACTGTAGGGACGGCACCATCTAGTGGGTATCCCTTGTCTGTGCATCCTTGTGTTTCTATTATTTAGATTGATTTCTTCCTTGTGTTCCCAGGTGTTTTTAATCACGTCCTGTCTTGTCTGCGTATTTTTTTCATTAATTCAACCTTTATTAAAACAGATAAATCACATTGATCTTTGAAGACTCATTTACAAGTGAGATCTGTTGGACAGACAATAAAAGTGGTGAAAAATGACATAGGGTTTGGAGACAAAACAAATTCCTAACACATTTTTGACCTCTGTTTGAAGGTCAAAAATTTGGTAATGAAAAAAAGTCTTGCACATATATAGTTTGTCTGTGAGTCTTGTCCTTTGTCATGTCGTTGTTGGGTATATCCTGCTAGTCTGTCATGTTTCCTATTCCCTGGTTTTGTGAGTTTGCTGCCCTGTCAGCCTTTTTGTTTTATTATTATTATTATTAAAGAGTATTTATTTTTATAATCCTCGAGTCCTGACTGTTGCCTGCAAAACTGGGTTCTGTCCTGCATGAAACCCTGACATAAACTGAATTAGCAGTAAATGTTGTAAAGGTTCATGTTGCTACAGAAAATGTGTCAAAACTATAAAATCACACTCAGTTAAACGTAGTACCATTTCATAAAGGATTTATCATTTATTAATGTTGCAACTAATGTACTGGTACACAAGTTTTGACTACAATTCAGTCGGTTCAAGTGGATTTCTTAGAGTCACAAAGCTGTTTTGTTAGGACATAAAATTGTTGCTTTTATTTTTTCTTTCGTCCATGTTTGATTTGTATGTATGTGACCCGTTTCCTTCCTTCCAGGACTACCGGAGTGTCATAGAGAATCTCCCAGAGGATGACAGGCCCGCATTCTTTGGTCTGCCTGCCAACATTGAAAGATCCTCCCAGAGAATCATCAGCTCCCAGGTGCACTTCACACACGCATGCATGCACACCGCCACCTTCTTATTTATACTTCCATCTATCCCAATAAAGTATCATCATTCCTGAGAACTCATACAAATATACTCACATTAATTCCCAAAGCATAACAATACAAACATAAATCAAAATGATCACCCACACATGTATCAACAAATTACAATAGTTAAATTTTACATTTGTGTAAACAGTGATATCTTATGGATGCTTAGCATTACTTTACAATGTTCCACTTTTAGTTTTGTCAAAAATACTTAGTGTCAGTTTTCAAAAGCTCATCCAAACATTCAGTAGAGCTGAAGTCAGGTGACTGCAGAGTCAGCTCCCATTTGGTCATCTTTGATCCTCAAGTCATTTTTGCAAGCCTTTGAGGTGTGTTTGGGGAAAATATGCTGCTGCAGCTTGTGCTATTCTTCACAAAAAAAGCACACTAGAAGAAGTAACATGTCTCTGAGGAGCCAAGTTCTTCCTCTCATTAATCAAGGTCTAGTTTGTATGATTCACATTTCCTGCACCAGGAGAGACAAGCAAACATACTTGAACATTCCTGCCACCATGCTTTACTGAAGGTGTGGTGCACTGTGGCTTTATTCATTCCTGGTTCCTCTCCTGCATCCACATTTATCATTGTTTATCATTTTTATAAATCTCATGCACGTGTTTATGAGTATTAGATTTTTAATGTCCAGTTGTCCATTGTGATACTGCTAAGGGTCCAACTGTATAATTTTGCTGACATGAATACTAAAAACAAAGAAACCACCTATGTTTTGTTGTTCTTGTTTTAGCGATTAAGCACTTTGACATAAGGCAGTCCAAACAGAGCCACACACGTTCTGATGATATTGGAAAAGTTTAACTTGTTGCTATTTAGAGTTCTCTGAGATTACTTCAACTTGTTTATACATAATCTTGGCTGAAAAGGGTCTTAGTTTACCGTAATTTCCGGACTATAAGCTGCTATTTTTTTCACGCTCTTTCAACACTGCGGCTTATACAATGCTTCAGCATATTTATGGATTTTTTTTAAATGGATTCATTTTATTTTATGGGCTAACGAGCTTCATGCCACTAAAACATTTAGCTTTATCACACCCAGGTGCTCACATAGCAGCCCAAAACACGTCTTTCTTGTGGATAGCGATAAATGACTTCCGAGTAGAGTACTGTATTTTATTTTTTTTTTTTTCAGCTTTTATCAGGCACTGTTCAGAAAAAAAAAACAGAAAAAAAGCCTGTATTTGTGCATGTTACTGGTACGTATTTAATTAAAAGTAAAAACGGATATTTATGTGAACGGTAAATATCTCATGTTACAACATGAACACCCACGGCTTATAAACAAGTGCGGCCTATTTATGTAAAATTTTAAATTTCTTTTTAAATTTAGTGGGTGTGGCTTATATTCAGGTGTGCTCAATAATCCAGAAATTACAGTATTTTTTTTACAATGTTTTCATCTTCCCAAAATATCTATCTTTGTTCCAAGAAACGATTTGACTACTGATACTTTGACTCTGGGCGGCACGATGGCTCAGTTGGTAGAGCTGTTGTCTCTCAATGAGAAGGTTGCCAGTTAAAATCCCGGCCCGGGACCTTTTCGAGTTTGCATGTTCTCAGTGTGCATGCGTAGATTTTCTCCAGGTACTCCAGTTTCCTCCCACAGACCAAAAGCATGCATGTTAGACTGATTCGTAACTCTAAATTGTCTCTAGGTGAGACAGTGAATGGTTATTTATCTTGTTTGCCTTTATGTGTCCCTGTGATGGACTGGAGACCTGTCCAGAGTGTACCCGCCTTTCGCACAGTGATGTCTGGACATGGGCAACAGTGACCCCCACGACCTGTAAAGGAAGTAGTGGGTAAAGTTGGTGGATGGCCGGATACTTTGACTCTGTTTTACTGCCCTTTTCACCACATCACCGTCTTAAAACTGCTAGGATTCTAATGCACAGCTATAATTGATCTTAGCTGCAAGTTTGACATGAAAAGTTTATCAAAGCTAATCTACGTCAATGTATTAAAAAAAAAAGAGGATAGGCTTTTAAAATGTAACTTCTGTATGCGTAAGAACAGGAAAAACCAACCTCACAAAATGGGATGACTAACAAAACAAGGATTGATGAAGATATGATCAAGTTTTTATACAAGCAAAAAGAAAATGAGTTAAAAACATCATCATTCTACAAAAAAAGTATCTCAACTGAGCACTCTGTTGCATGAAATGTGTTGCCTCAAAGATGTTAAGGTGCATTTATTGCCCTGTTGGCTATGAAATAAAAGCTGTTTTTCAGTCTGATGGTCATTGCTTTAACACTCCTGTATCTCCTGCCTGATGCAGCAGTTGGAACAGATTGTGATGTGGGTTTGAGGAGTCATGTAAAATGTTTTGGACTTTCCTGGGGCAATGTACAGTAGTTCTTCAAGAGATGGTAAGGGACAGATAACAATCTAATGGGCAGACTTTACAAATCACTGAAGTGTTTTATTTTGAGGAGCTACTATGTACCGTGAGAACCACATTCCAGACAAGAAAATGCAGTTTTGATTTGAAGTATTTACAACACAAATCTTCGAATGGTGAGCAATAATTTGCTCAATTTGTCAGAAAATGTTCACCACAGAGAACACTTACAAGATGTCTTATTAGTTTAGGGCGTTTGCAGTTTGGACAGTTTTTGACTCTTTTTGTGATGCATCTGAGCAACTCTTGCAAAAAGAGCAGGTTGTACTGACCTTTTGAATAAGCTAAATATATATTTTAGATTTGTTGGAATGCAATTACCAGGTGTAGGTCAGTTGTACAGTACATCCCACAGCTGATCATTTGGTTTTGTTGTGGCTAACGTGCACTGTATCAAATCATCTACTGTGTTTGTTTTGGTAGAACCCATAATCAAGGCTCAATGAGAAGTTCATTTACCGGTAGTTGTGTTTCAGTCTCTACTACAAGACACTTGTTTATGGAATACACAGAAATACATAAAAACCTTTGAAACGACTGACAGAACAAAATGGTTTGTATATATTTTATTTCATGTAAATATACTGAGCAAACATGCTTAAACTCACCAGAACCAATACAACTTGTGTGCACATTTCACATGTGGGTGCTTTTACAGTAAATTTCATTCATGCTGTCACTGTGGTCTGTTGATCACTAGAACCCTCTTTGATTCATGCAACCCCCCACGAGAGTGCTCACTTGGGTATTTAAGTGTATAAGGGGGTCTCTTTCTGCAGCTTTCTTCCACATATGTTACTGTCTCCTCCTGCTGTCATCTGTCACTGCCACTTTCACGCTAACTCTTTATCTCTCTCTTTTCTCTATTAAATGCTCTCTTTTTTCCCCTCCTAAAAGACTAATTCCGTCTGCAGGCTGGGCATTTTAGTCTCTGAGGAAGAAAGACGAAACGTTTCTACCTTTTTTGCTTTGTTTTGCTTTGTTTTTTGAATGTCCAGAGGACCAGACTTAGCGTTTTTAGATTATTCTACCTGGATTATTGAGCATGCATCAGGGTAGTTTCAGGAGTAATTTGTGACAAAAGGTTGCAGCAAAGGTCATTGGAAAAGTTTACAAGACAGTTGTGAGACCAGCATTGTTTTATGGCCTGTAGACAGTGGCACTGGCAAAAAGACAGGAAAAAGCACTGGATGTGGCAGAAATGAAGATGCTGAGGTTCTTCTTAGTAGTGACAAGGATGGATAATATTAGGAATGAGATCATCAGAGGTACAGCACATGTTGAACAACTGGGAGATCAAGTTAGGGAGGTCAGACTGAGATGGTTTGGACATGTCTAGAGGAGGGACAGTGGGTGGGTATATTGGTAGAAGGATGTTAGAAATGCAGCTGCCAGGAAAAAGGTGAAGAGGAGATATATGGATGCAGTTAGAGAGGACATGGAGGTGGAGTAAGGACAGAGTGAGATAGAGGAGGATGACTCATTGTGGTGACCCCTGAAGATGGAAAAGAAGAAAGAAGAAGAATTCCATTTTCAGCTGCCTTTATTGTTCACCATCGCAGAGTGAAAAGGGGGAATTGGAAATACCCTCTGTCTGTCCATTCATCCACCATCTGTGAATGTTGTGATTACCGGTACTGTACTTGAAAAATAAGTGGGGTACTAACTTCCTTTTTGGTGTTGCTGCATTGATGCATAAGAAAGTTTCCTATTTTTAAACTTGGTTGCCACATCAAAATCCAAGATGGCCACCACAGCATCTGTAGACTCTGTGAACTGAATAATTTGAAAAATAAGCAACGAGCCAATTTACCTTTTGGTGCGTGGCTGCATCTGTGTATGAAAAGTTTTTTTTTAATCAGAAACTGGGTTGTCACATCAAAATCCAAGATGAATTTTTTTTTAAACTTCACATCAGTGTTCTTCGTCTCTATACTCACATGTTTATACAAAATAATAAACAGTTATGCACACAGGTATTCACCTGCCCTCATCAGGTGTGGTGATAATGTAGCCTTCCTCAAGACCCAATTAAACTGTTTAATCTTTATCATCACAGAGACATGCATACACAAATACAGCTGCACAAACACACACAATGAGATTAAAATGGTGTTTGGGACCCTGAGCCTGTAGTTAATTGATCGGTAAGGTGTTTAGGCAGAGCATCTGTGTTATGAGCTGCCCCTTTCACAGGCATTATTGCAGGACCACATACAGAACTGACAGTTTCTGCTGGAAGTAATACATAGTTCCCAGACACGCCCCCCAGTATTGCGCAATACCGGTTTTGCACCATATCTAAAGGCAGAAAGGCAAGATGAAAGGCAAGATGGCGAACAAGCAGACGCGAACAACCAGAGCAAAAACACGAGCTACCACAGCTTCACCAAGGAACAAGAGCAAAATGGTCGGAGTTAAATGAGTTTGAGAAAGAAATCATGGCAGACGAATCAGACAACTTGTCACAAAGTAGTTACTCCGATATCATTAATTATTTAATTACTACAAGGAGCGCACACCGGCTTCACAGCTTTAAATCCAAAAAAGATGTGTAAACTGTCTCAATCATATCTAACCAGCTAAAAAAAGGTTTAACTAAAATAACACACAGCCAGCACAAACAGTCCAAGCTGAACACGGACCAGAACCAGCACTTTTGAGTGTTACCGTGTTGGAGGTTAGCATAGAGTTAGCACTGGAGCGGAGGGTCCGTCGAGCTCAGACACGAACAACCAGAGCAAATTATACGGACAAAAACACGAGCTACCACAGCTTTACCAAGGAACAAGAGCAAACTGGCAGTGGTCGAGTTAAATGAGTTTGAGAAAGAAATCATGGCAGACGAATCAGACAACTTGTCACAAAGTAGTTACTCCGATATCATTAATTATTTAATTACTACAAGGAGCGAGCGCACACCGGCTTCACAGCTTTAAATCCAAAAAAGATGTGTAAACTGTCTCAATCAGATCTAACCAGCTAAAAAAAGGTTTAACTAAAATAACACACAGCCAACAAACAGTCCAAGCTGAACACAGACCAGAACCAGCACTTTGAGTCTTACCGTGTTGGAAGTTAGCATGTTGTTAGCATCTGGAGCGAGGCTCGCGGGAGCTCAGGTCGGACGGATAACAACGGCGTGGATCCGTCGCGGCCGCGGAGGCACATCCCATGGGACCGACGCGTCGCCCGCACGACTTGGCTCCAGTCCTCCTTCTCCCACTGGGACGGTCTGGTGGACCGTGAGGAGACCATTGTCGCATTAGCGAGATGCTAAGCTAACAGCATGCAAGACGGTTTGCTAAATAATGAAAAAAAAAAAACCAGCTCTAACACACAGACAGTTGTACTCTAACATTGTTCTGACATAGTTTCACAAAATGATTTATGTAGAATATTTTGTTTACCGGCCAAAAGGACGACGTCTTCCAGAGCAGATCCGAGCCAGACTCAGAGAGAGGAGCTGCAGTCCAGCTTCTCCGATGAGATAAATCCTTCACGTTTTTTTTTTTTTGATTAACTGAAACCTGCGCGTTGCCCAAACGTCTACCCGACTGGAACACCCACTGACACAACACGAAGTAACCATTGCAATTAATTAGAAATTAACACAAAAAAAAAACGTGAAAAATGAACATCCATTAGACCGCGCTGTCCCCTGTTCTGACTTTCAAAATGAGGGTCCACCCGGAAGTAAGACGGATGTGACGTCACATGGGAACTATGTATAATCACCAGTGTTCAATATATGGTATTTGATATATGTATTTTACTTTTTTTATCTATTAAATAATAGTAACTTTGTGTTTTCCTTACAAAATTTTAGTGTCACACACCTACCTATAGAGTAGGATTTTTTCTCTTGAACAGCAATTTAGAAACAGAACATGAATGATAAATTAAGAACATTTATCTCTGTTTGTTTCACTTGTTTATATTTATATGTACTCCCAGGTAATTTCCCAGCTGCGTATTCTCAGCCGTTCCGTAGCAGCAGGTTCTAAATTTGACAGGGAGCTGTGGTTGAATAGCCTCTCACCGATCCTCAACCTGTGGAAGAAACTCAACCAGGTCAGTTGTTTGATTTTAATTTGTATTTTTTACTGTCTGTTTTCTTTTTCCCAAATTAGGATGGCTTTGGGTTACCGGTACTTCTTTGGTGAAAACAGTGTCTATCAATGTAAACTACTTTAAGTCACTAAGACTCCAGCATTTGACTGTGCTCTTCCAGTACCTAGTAGCCAAGAAACACTTGTAAATTAATTGTCACTGGCTGTCAGTGCAATAGCCCCAGGTTTGTGCATTCAAGTAGCACTGCTGTGTGCAGTTGCTTGGAGACAGCCAGACAAGCATCTTTTTTTTAATCAAAACAAGATTTTTTTTTCTCCATTAAATAATTTAACTTTAATATACTGGTACCCATCTTTTTCCTCAGTTTTTTATTTATTTATTATTATCTTCCATACTGCAAAACACACATACTCAGTTTCTTCTCTGCACCTCGTTTGGCCTATCAAGTCTCTCCATATTTCTCCCTTTTCGCTTCAGCCAAACTTGTTTTGTATTTACTGGAACAAGAATGATTGGCTACTTTATGTTAATCATTGTTGGAGTGTCATAACAAACTTTCCATAAAGCTCAATGTACTGCTGGTTACTTCCAGCTAACTGTTCCTTTGTCACCAGCCAACCTGAAGTGTTTGACCATCAGAGACTTGTACATTTATTATTGTTGTTGTCTATTAAAGTTGGCTGTTCATATTGGAACATTTCTACACTTGTGATTTCTGTGGGGGTGTTTAGCTTTTTCTTTGTCACATTGTTATTTTCTTTCACTTAATCTGTCAGTCAAGATTATATGGAAACAACATGTTATCTTTATTCAAACATGTCTAAAACTACACACCTTTCCTTCCCTTACATCATATTTAATATACTGTTCATACTTTATGTGTTTCTTCTTTCATTGTGCCTTCTGTCAGGGTTCTACTTTGATCCATCAGAAGGTGGATCTACCTGCAGAAGGTCAGAGGTCACCAATTTTGTCGTTTATTGTTCTGGAACAATTCAGTGCCGTCCGCTTGGTCCAGGTTTGTGTCTGGGATGAAACATTTCATTTTCTTTAGTTGAAATGCATTTGTTGCATTATTTTATGTTTGTAAAATACAAATAGCTACACCATTTATATTTAACACGTAGCCATGCTTTCACAGAGTATCCACCAATCTTTGGCTGCATTGAGCAAAGTTATCAGAGGGACCCAACTGTTGACTCCAGAGGTCCAAAAACTGGCCACTGCCCTCCTAAATCAAGAGGTGAGTAAAAGGGGAAGGGAAAA
Source organism: Garcialebias charrua (assembly GCA_038048925.1). Classification (NCBI taxonomy): domain Eukaryota; kingdom Metazoa; phylum Chordata; class Actinopteri; order Cyprinodontiformes; family Rivulidae; genus Garcialebias; species Garcialebias charrua. Next base: position 36,084 of record JBBPBX010023968.1, read on the forward strand.
AAGAAATACAGTGTATTTAAATGTAATATTCATTACACTAAAACAATCTTTGCAGGTTATTGTTATGTATCCTGAAGGGATTTAATGAATATTTTTTTTAAACCTCAGTTTAGGTCACCTGAAGTCTGCAGCCTCCTGCTGCACTTTTTTCACTCAGCTTCAAACAGGCTTGATTAGCTGAGCTGCAACACCTGTTGACTCTCTCCCTTTATAAGCTCAGGGCCAAAGCCTGAACAGTGTGGAGGTTTGAAGGTAGAGGTTGGTTGAAGCCAGCAGAGGTCTTGTGGTCAATCCAGCTAAAGGTAAATAAGTTTGTTGCTGAATACAAACTGTGGTGTTGTGAAGCTTGTAGTGCAGGGAGTTTCTCCACCCTCCCTGGTTGTTTGTGAGCTCTAGTTAACCTAGAGTTTGTTTGTTTGTTTGCTCCTGTTGGAGTGTGTGTTTGTTGGAGCACCTGAGTGCTCTTGTGGATGCTCTAATTGATCTAGAGTTTTGGCTGTGGTGTGCTCCTGTGAGTTGTGTTTTGGAGCACGGTGTGCTCATAAGGACTCTTTAGGTAGAGTGAGTTAGGAACACTGACAGGACTGACAGTGTTCTGTTTTGTAACCTGAGAGGTGTGGACTTGAGCTCTGAGGCTCAAGTGTGTTGAGTTTGGGACTGTAAGAGGTTTGTGTCTGTCCATAGGACAACAGTTGTTTTTTCCCTCTTACATGTATTTACTTTCATTACTTTTGGTTGGGTAAAGCGGTAGTCCTGTTTTCGCTATTTTATTTGTTTTACATCCTGTAGGCCTAGTGTTTTGGTAGAGGTAGCCCGCTGTCTAACAGGGTTCGCCGGCTCTGTATAGAGTTGGCTCTGTTGGGCAGCTTTATTTTTCTTTGGGCCGCTTTATCCAAACCCACCTTTCGGTTGAACTTTCTTTTTTTTTAGGACGTGGGACGCCTGGAGAAGCTGGAGGTGGTTCCCCTCCTACAGATGACCCTTTTTCATTTAATAAATTTGTTAAACCTTTTCCTTGTGTCCTGTGTCCATTAAATATGTTTTGATCTTTGTTGGATCGTAACATATTTATTGGGGGCTCGTCCGGGATCTGAATTAGTATTGGGGGCTCGTTTGTAAGGTGCTGTGTTTTTTGAGTTGTCTGCTCGTCTGTTTGTCTGCACAGGACAAACTTGTTGGAGTGTTTCTGTGAAGCACTTGAGTTTTTAGACAGCTGAGCACCTGCTGTGCATGTTTGTGGGAGTCTGGTTTTGAGCAGACATTGTGGTTTTTTTGTGCTTAATCTTGAGAGTGTTGTGAAGTTTTTTTGAAGCTAAGTGTTTTTTGGACAGTAGTTAATAGAATTAACTGCTCCTTTTTACATTTGGTGTGTTTTGACAGCTGTGTGCTGTAGTTTGCACTCTCTCTGGAGCTGACAGGACCAGCTCCTGGTTGCTGATTGAGCTGAAACACGCAGCTGTGTGTGTGTTTTTGGACTGTGCTGCGTTCAAATGCAGCTGGGATTTTTGCTGTTTACAGTGAAAGTCTTTTGAAGAAGGGTACAGCATAAAGCTGTTTGTCTGCATCATGGCATTCAATTTGAAGACATTTATTGAACAGCCTACAGTGCAGGTCTTTGCAGACTGCACAAGAGACCAAAAACTAAGTGTTGCTAACCATTTTAAGATTGACGTCAGAAAACATGCTGATGGTGAATGGATGGGGAGTGAACTACTTTGTGAATTGGTCCAGCTTGGGATATTTCCTGAGCTTAATGAACAAGAGCGTCTAAGAAAAGAATCTGCTTTGAGGAAAGCAGAACATGATGAATGGATTGCCTTGAGGAGAAAGGAGCTTGAAGAGAAGCGAGCTGCTTTTGAGCTGGAGCGAGCTGCCTTAAAAGAAAAACAAGAGCGTGAACTTTTGTTTTTTAAAAAGCAGGAACAAGAACGACAAGCTGCTCAGGAAGAGAAGAGACGTCTTCTGGAGAAAGAAAGACAGGAGCTGCTGAAAGAGATGGAGCAAGCAAGACTGGAGTCACAGAGAGACATAAAACTTCAGTCTCAACAACTCCATTCTGAACTGGTGACACCAGAGTCTAGCACTCAAGCAGGTGAGCCTCTCACACCTCAACAGGAGGAGGTGCCTGAAGAGCACCGACAAGAAGAGGACAAGGTGGATTTAAGCGACAGCTTAATGGTGAACTGTGAAGTCGAGCAGATTCCAGTGGAGGAGGTGAAACTTGTGCTGTCCTCACCACATCTTCAGGGAGAAGATGACGATGATCTCGGTGACAGTTTTACACTGTTGTTTGACACTGTACTACTACTCCCAGTTCAGTCAAGTGAGGACCTGAAGAGCCTGAGAGAGATGAAGCCACACATGACACCTTCTCCTGCTCCTTTATGTCCCATTTCTGCCACTACAGAAATCGCAGAGAAAGTGGTGGTGGATGACATGGGACCGTCGCATCAACCTAAAACAAGAGATGGGTCTGAAGAACACATGTTACTGTCTGTGAGAGATGAAATCCTGCTGCCCTATATAGGACATATTGTGCATGAATCTGCATCTAACACATTTTCCTGTGTTTTCAGTGTGGCTGAAAACAAAGTGGCTACAACTGACCAAAAGGTCTCATTACAGCTGACCAGAGAGAGCTGTCCAGGACTGACCAATACTGAAATGGAGAACAGCTGCCCTCTGTCTACAAATGAGAAACAACTCTCTTGTTTTCTGATTAACCTCATCAAACATGGTGTTAGTAGTTGTTTGGGGTCTGTTGATAAGCAAAAGCTTTTTAGGGTACAACCAGACCCAAGACGTCGTTTTGGTTTCAATACCTTTTGAGAATCTATAGATTAGATGTAAGCGGTTTGACAGACTAGTTTTTAATGAGGTTTTTAGTCTGTTTGAGTGATGAGGACCGTTACATGCAACCTCACTGTTTTATATGGGTGATGTACGATGTTTTTACCTCACATCTACATCACCCCATACAAAACATTTAGCGGTGGGAGTGTTATGTATCCTGAAGGGATTTAATGAATATTTTTTTTAAACCTCAGTTTAGGTCACCTGAAGTCTGCAGCCTCCTGCTGCACTTTTTTCACTCAGCTTCAAACAGGCTTGATTAGCTGAGCTGCAACACCTGTTGACTCTCTCCCTTTATAAGCTCAGGGCCAAAGCCTGAACAGTGTGGAGGTTTGAAGGTAGAGGTTGGTTGAAGCCAGCAGAGGTCTTGTGGTCAATCCAGCTAAAGGTAAATAAGTTTGTTGCTGAATACAAACTGTGGTGTTGTGAAGCTTGTAGTGCAGGGAGTTTCTCCACCCTCCCTGGTTGTTTGTGAGCTCTAGTTAACCTAGAGTTTGTTTGTTTGTTTGCTCCTGTTGGAGTGTGTGTTTGTTGGAGCACCTGAGTGCTCTTGTGGATGCTCTAATTGATCTAGAGTTTTGGCTGTGGTGTGCTCCTGTGAGTTGTGTTTTGGAGCACGGTGTGCTCATAAGGACTCTTTAGGTAGAGTGAGTTAGGAACACTGACAGGACTGACAGTGTTCTGTTTTGTAACCTGAGAGGTGTGGACTTGAGCTCTGAGGCTCAAGTGTGTTGAGTTTGGGACTGTAAGAGGTTTGTGTCTGTCCATAGGACAACAGTTGTTTTTTCCCTCTTACATGTATTTACTTTCATTACTTTTGGTTGGGTAAAGCGGTAGTCCTGTTTTCGCTATTTTATTTGTTTTACATCCTGTAGGCCTAGTGTTTTGGTAGAGGTAGCCCGCTGTCTAACAGGGTTCGCCGGCTCTGTATAGAGTTGGCTCTGTTGGGCAGCTTTATTTTTCTTTGGGCCGCTTTATCCAAACCCACCTTTCGGTTGAACTTTCTTTTTTTTTAGGACGTGGGACGCCTGGAGAAGCTGGAGGTGGTTCCCCTCCTACAGATGACCCTTTTTCATTTAATAAATTTGTTAAACCTTTTCCTTGTGTCCTGTGTCCATTAAATATGTTTTGATCTTTGTTGG
>JBBPBX010023969.1:0-10160 GCA_038048925.1 Garcialebias charrua
CTGATTACCACTACTGATATATATAGTTGTACTTTATTAAACTTCTTATTTGTTTATCATTGAAATTATCACCTGATATAATATGTAACGTAAAAAAATCTATAATATTGCTACTGTATTTTCTAAGTGCATGACTAAGGGAGAAAAGCTGCATGAGGCGGCAGGTAAAAGGCACGCGCGGGGTGGTGGTGGTGGGGGGGGGGCACCGTTGATGTTTTCGCATCCACCTCAAAAATATGTAGTTGCGCCCCTGGTGCTAACTGTCTGTTTGTTTTAATTTGAATTCTATGTCAACGTAGTTAGTAAATCAGAGCTAATATCGATACAAATGTTTAATGTACTTTTCATGATTGTTTCAATAAAAGGTCTATCTCTTGGTAGATCAACATAAGTTGAAGCCTCCCGTGAAATTGTCGAGTTATTTATTTTGCCTGAACTCGAAAAAAGGCTTTGGCACCAACAGAGGACGCTGGACAACTCCACTCATTTAGTCTTTTCCTTTATTTCTCAGATGCTCTATGAGTAATAGGTTGAAAACCTTGAATAAAAACACATTTACATAAATTACTTTTCCAATCAACAAAAATTAAACCCTTAATAGAAAATCACTTAGTCAAAAATTTAAGCTTTACCTCTATATTTCAAAATGCAGCAAAATTATACACACAATCTTGTTTAAAGAGAATAATGTAAAACCAGACAACATAAATTTACATTTCTCCTGTTAATTTACAAATGATAATTGAAAAGAAATACATACCAAAAGCATCTCTGTGGTTGCCAAACACTGAGCAGCAAACTGAGGCAAACAAAGGCAAACAGCTGCTGGTACTAATTAAAGCTTACTACCTGAAGACCAGGGGCCTCATGTATCAACCGTGCGCACGCACAAAAACATTGCGCACGTCACTTTCCACGCAAAGTGGCGTATGTATCAAATCTGATATGAACGGGAATACCTGCGCATCCACGTACAAATCCACGGCTGCTCCCCTGCTTGCGTACGCACGTTTCTGTGGTTATATTTCCTTTGGCGACACTTACAGGTGCCGCTGTGAAACTGAAGCCCCACAATCTGTGGTTGACTTTAAGAGCGGCTTGAAGACCTTTCTTTTCAACCGAGCATACTCTTCCTCCTCATGATTCTACTTTTGATCTGAGTTGATACTGTTGTTGATTTTAATTGTTTTATTATTTGTCTTATTGACATTCAAATATGTTGCACCTTGTAGCACTTTGAGATTTCCATTAATGAAAAGTGCGTTATAAATTGAATTCATTATTATTATTATTATTATTATTATTATTATTATTATTATTATTAACAGTTCAAGATGTGTAAATGATTAATATTCCCTCCAAACACACGATTAACAAGTATTACATCCACATGACGCAGTGAAATAAAGGACGCGCAACGTTGTGCCAAAAATAAATTTAACAGGAACGGATTCATTCAGCCTTACTGGAGGTTATAATAAATAGTGTAACACGCAGAGCATTTATTTAGAAACAGATATAGTTTTCCGATCTAGGATATGGCTTATCAGCCGTTTTCAGAAATAATAATTTTCCAGTTTGGCACTGCTGCGCTCTGGGGAGCCGTGCATCACGCGTGCATACAGAAGCAGCGGTCAAACTGTTCCACAGAGGGAGCTGCAGGTCGATCGGGACTGTGCAGTCCAGTCCACACAAAGCCGGATCATGTCCAATGGAATGGTCTCATCCATATGTTTCCAAAGGCTGAGTGGTCGCGCTTGGAGCGCGCGCGCACCCTCACCGGTGTCGACACGGCAGCTGGAGGTGTTTCATTATCTGCGTTTATTGTAGATTTCTCCAAAATGACACGTGAAAGTACACCTTATATAACTTGTAGGAGAGCAAAAGCTTCACAGACAGACTGCGCACAGGGCTGCGGGGCGCGCGCTGCGTCTGGAGACTCCAACATCATGTCATGAAAAGTCTCCACCAAGACGCACAGACTCGTTTCTTCACATCATCTACATAAACAAAGATCTATGTTCTAGCAAACATCCAAGTAAGTTCCTCTGTGTTTACAGTAATAATGGTAATAAACTCGTGCGCAAAGTTAATATTTCCACACAGAATGAATGAATGAGCCGGTTCGCGCACCACAGCAGGGTGCGCGCGCACACAAATACCGACAATCACTCGTTCTTTGCATGATGAACACATTTTATTACTATTCTTACTTAGGATGTTTGTCCTCACTCATATTATATTGAATTCATTATTTTCCCGAATCTAGAAATGATTTCTGATCGCGCAGGGATCAAACAAACATGTCCTTCACACATGCAGGAAGTAATTTGCATCTGTTTAACATATGTAAATGTAGGCGTGTCAGGGGAGGTGTCTCACGTGCGCTCAGTTCCACGTCAATTGTGATGTACAAAAGGAATGTGCGTGGATTCAGGTGTACGCACAGTTTGATAAATCTGGATCTTTTTGTGCGTAGACACTTTTCTGGATTTCACCGTACGTCACTTTTCAGTAGGAAATCCACGCAGGTTTTTGATACATGAGGCCCCAGGGGCCTCATGTACAAAGACTTGCGTGGATTTCTTACTGAAAAGTGACGTACGGACAAATCCAGAAAAGTGTATACGCACAAAAAAATCCAGATTTATCAAGCTGTGCGTACACCGGTATCCACGCACATTCCTTTTGTACATCACAACTGAGCGCACGTCAGACACCTCCCCTGACACGCCTACATTTACATATGTTAAACAGATGCAAATTACTTCCTGCATGTGTGAAGGACATGTTTGTTTGATCCCTGCGCGATCAGAAATAATTTCTAGATTCAGGAAAATAATGAATTTAATATAATATGAGTGAGGAAAAATCCTAAGTAAGAATAGTAATAAAATGTGTTTATCACGCAAAGAACGAGTGATTGTGTGTCGGTATTTGTGTGTGCGCGCACCCTGCTTTGGTGCGCAACGGCTCATCCATTCATTCTGAGTGAAAATATTAACTTTGCGCACGAGTTTATTACCATAATTACTGTAAACACAGAGGAACTTAGATGTTTGGTAGATCTTTGTTTATTTAATAGATGATATGAAGAAACGAGTCTGTGCGTCTCAGTGGAGAGTTTTCATGACATGACGTGATGTTGGAGTCTCCAAAGCGCGCGCTGCAGACTTGTGCGCAGTCTGTTTGTGAAGCTTTTACTCTCCTACAAGTTATATAAGGTGTACTTTCACGTGTCATTTTGGAGAAATCTACAATAAACGCAGGTAATGAAACATCTCCAGCTGCCGCACCGGCGAGGATGCGCGCGCGCTCCAAAGCGCGACCACTCAGCCTTTAGAATCAGATAGATGAGACCATTCTATTGGACATGAATCAGCTTTGTGTGGACTGGACTGCACAGATCGTTCTCCCAGCCCCCTCAGGAAACTGTGGAACAGTCTGATCTTTGCTTCTGCATGTGCACGCGTGATGCACGGCTCCTTGCGCCCCAGCAATGCCAAACTGAAAAAGGATTATGTGTGAAGAAGGCTGATAAGCCATATCCTAGATTCCGTTCCTGTTAAATGTATTTTTTTGCACAACTTTGCGCGTCCTTTATTTCACTGCGTCCATGTGGATGTAATAATTTCTAATCATGTGTGTCTGGTGTGAACTAAAATCATTTTCACATCATGAACGGTTAATAATAATAATGATAATAATGAATTCAATTTACGACGCACATTTCATTAATGGAAATCTCAAAGTGCTACAAGGTGCAACAGAATTAAATGTCAATAAAACAATTAATAAAACAATTAAAATCAACAACAGTATCAGCTAATGTATGTGGTTTAAAAAAAAAATAGTTTTCGTGTGTTCTTTAAATCTGGAATGAATTAAAAGAAAGACAAACGTTGTTTTCATTTAAATATACCCTGCAACAGAGGATGTCGTCTTGTCCCATCATGCATCACGTTCTTCAACTGCTAGAACAGCTAAAAATGAACAAAAAACAAGAATGTAGGCTGTGCAGAACTATTCAGTCTTTCTGGTTTTTATATGTTTTGCAGGTTATATTCTAATTGCGTCCATGTGGATGTAATATTTGTTAATCATGTGTGTTTGGTGTGTTTACCATCGTGAACACAGCTTCTCAGAATGGCCTCTAGGTGTCGCCGAAGGAACAACAACCACAGAAACGTGCGTACGCCACCTCATGAGCTTGCTTGGATATGTACTTGGATGCGCAGATATTCACGTTCATTTCAGTTTTGATACATACGGGGTTTTGCGTGGAAAGTGACGTGCGCACGGTTTTTGTGCGTGCGCACGGTTGATACATGAGGCCCCAGGTAACCACACCCACGTTTCTGGTACAACATTGCCATCTCCTGTGCAACCAATGTAACTACTAAAATAAATAATAATAAATTAAATCACAGATTGAACAGTAAATGAAACAGAGTTAATGATGCAACAAAACAGAAATTACATTTCTGGCTAATCACATCGTTAGATTTATTGATTTAATCTGAAAAAGATGAGAACCCGTAAAACTGATAGTAAGTTTGAAACAGTCTAAAACCTGCTCAAATCTATCATCCAAAAATATAGATAAGTCAGCAAACTGACACTTTTATCTATATTTACTACATATTGGTGGTCCCGTAAGTGTTTAAATACCTTATACCTCCAATATTATTACATATATATACATATATATANGAGTCAGTCTCCCCACCATCACAGACATTTACACCTCTAGATGCAGGAAAAGAGCCACCTGTATCATGAAAGACCTCACTCATCCAGCACACTCACTCTTTGCCCCACTCCCCTCAGGACGGAGGTTGAGGAGCATCAAGTGTAGAACCACTAGACTGAGGAACAGCTTCTACCCTGAGGCTGTTAGACTCATGAATAAATAAAAATAAAATTAAAATAAACACTGCAAAATATCACATCATGCTGATGCTGATATGTTTTCTTGTTGCTGTGTTCATCTGTGTTCATCTGTGACCATCTGCTCATACAAACTCATGTTCGTGCTGCTGTTTATTCCCACTATATTAGGCTTAGTGTATTACTAGTTGATGTTTTTCTTAGTTAGTTCTCGATGTTATTACTGTTTTTCTCTTTCATTTGTTGTTGGATGTAACTGGGACCTCGTGTACATAATCTCGTTTTCATCTCATGTACCACATGCGGTGCAAATGACAATAAAGACTCTCTGACTCTGACTCTCTGACTCTAAAGGTAATTATTTTCCATAATGTAATGATAAAAATGAAACTCATATATTTTAGATTCATTGCACACCAACTGAAATATTTCAGGTCTTTTATTGTTTTAATACTGATGATTTTGGCATACAGCTCATGAAAACCCAAAATTCATGTCTCAAAAAATTAGCATATCATGAAAAGGTTCTCTAAACGAGCTATTAACCTAATCATCTGAATCAACGAATTAACTCTAAACACCTGCAAAAGATTCCTGAGGCTTTTAAAAACTCCCAGCCTGGTTCATTACTCAAAACCGCAATCATGGGTAAGACTGCCGACCTGACTGCTGTCCAGAAGGCCATCATTGACACCCTCAAGCAAGAGGGTAAGACACAGAAAGAAATTTCTGAACAAATAGGCTGTTCCCAGAGTGCTGTATCAAGGCACCTCAGTGGGAAGTCTGTGGGAAGAGAAAAGTGTGGCAGAAAACGCTGCACAACGAGAAGAGGTGACCGGACCCTGAGGAAGATTGTGGAGAAGGGCCGATTCCAGACCATGGGGGACCTGCGGAAGCAGTGGACTGAGTCTGGAGTAGAAACATCCAGAGCCACCGTGCACAGGCGTGTGCAGGAAATGGGCTACAGGTGCCGCATTCCCCTGGTCAAGCCACTTTGGAACCAGAAACAGCGGCAGAAGCGCCTGACCTGGACTACAGAGAAGCAGCACTGGACTGTTGCTCAGTGGTCCAAAGTACTTTTTTCAGATGAAAGCAAAGTTTGCATGTCATTCTGAAATCAAGGTGCCAGAGTCTGGAGGAAGACTGGGGAGAAGGAAATGCCAAAATGCCAGAAGTCCAGTGTCAAGTACCCACAGTCAGTGATGGTCTGGGGTGCCATGTCAGCTGCTGGTGTTGGTCCACTGTGTTTTATCAAGGGCAGGGTCAATGCAGCTATCAGGAGATTTTGGAGCACTTCATGCTTCCATCTGCTGAAAAGCTTTATGGAGATGAAGATAATTTTCAGCACGACCTGGCACCTGCTCACAGTGCCAAAACCACTGACCATGGTATTACTGTGCTCAATTGACCTGCCAACTCTCCTGACCTGAACCCGATAGAGAATCTGTGGGATATTGTGAAGAGAAAGTTGAGACGCAAGACCCAACTCTCTGGATGAGTTTAAGGCCGCTAGCATCCTGGGCCTCCATAATAATAATAATAATAATGAATTTAATTTATAACGCACTTTTCATTAAAAAAAATCTCAAAGTGCTACAAAGTGCAACAAAAGCAAAGATCAAATAAAACGAGTGATAAAATAAAGTAAAATCACTAAAAATATCAACTAAGATAAATGATAAAATCATGTGGAGGCACCTGAGCAGTGCCACAGGCTGATTGCCGCCAGGCCGCATTGAAGCAGTCATTTCTGCAAAAGGATTCCCGACCAAGTATTGAGTGCATAACTGAACATAATTATTTGAAGGTTGACTTTTTTTGTATTAAAAACACTTTTCTTTTATTGGTCGGATGAAATTAATAATTTTTTGAGACAGGAATTTTGGGTTTTCATGAGCTGTATGCCAAAATCATCAGTATTAAAACAATAAAAAGACCTGAAATATTTCGGTTGGTGTGCAAGGAATCTAAAATATGAAAGTTTCATTTTTATCATTACATTATGGAAAATAATAACCTTTATCACAATATGCTAATTTTTTTAGAAGGACCTGTACATTGAGAACCACTGAACGAGTTTCTAAATAAAACTTGTAAAAATTAATCATTGGGTGTTCACAACTGATGAACTTTATGAGTCAATCAACACGATCCAAGATGGCTGCCGCAGCCAAATGGCTATAATTCTGCTGTTGACCTCGAGTTTGGCGGGGCTATAAAATGTTATTTGGAGTCAGCAAAATATCCCACAAACTTCAGGACAGATTTTAATGAAACCATCAGGAAATATGGTTGATTTTATACAACTGATTAGCTTTTGAAGCCAACCCAATTCAAGATGGCCGCTACAGCCAAAAAAAACAGGAAAAAAATGGCTACTCAGTCAGTTTCACTGACACTGTGCTATACTGTATTTTAATGTGGTAAGAGTCATTCTCAACCTACTCTGAGTGACATCTTGTACATTTGTTTACAAATCTCATCCTGAATTATTGACTGGGAGTTTTTTTTTTGTTGCAAAAACAAAGATGCAATCAGCAAACTAATTTCCCTTCCAGGTGCCTGAGGGTCAGCAGCTTGACCCTGCACGTGGGAGAACAGGTTGAGCAGACCTTCTGGAGAGAGCTGTCAGATAGTTCTGTTTTAAGGTCAGGGTAGCTGTTGGAGTAGTTTGCTTGTGGAATGTATGAACTAGTCAGAAATGTTAAAAACAAAGAGCCGCACTGCATTCTGGGATTTGCCCCACAAACCTCCACATGGCTCTAGCAGGATTTGCTGCTTGCTCAGTGTTACAGGATAAATCTTACTTTTAATTTATAATTTAATAAAGGCACAACGACAAAGTGCCTTTGTGCAAAATTTTACTGCCATTATTTTTATTTTGCTACAGAAAACAGCCAGATTGATAAATTCTCACATTTTACCAGGTCAAAAAATTATTAACTACTGATTCTGATATTTCAAGTTGATAAAGATCACATGTGATTGTTAAACATTTGTAAAGGGGAAGTGTTAGACTAATACATTTATGTAAATTCAACAATTATGAAACCAGATTGCCCACAAATGGAGCGCTGGTCTATCCTGACCTCTGGTGGTGAGATAAGAGAACTGCACGGAAAATGCAGCTTTACTTAATCAAATTAAAAATAATAAATGAAATAAACAAATAATAAATGAAATAAACTCTTACTTTCCCACGTATTGACAATAAAAACTTTGATCACGAAGTACCTGTCAGCAAAGTAAAATGTATCTTCACTGCCGCCCTCATGTGGCCAACATGAGGTACTGCAACACACAAAGGAAGGATTTATTTTACAATCACCTTGAATGACCCCTTTTGTGAAACTGTCAACAAAATTTAATCTAATACGTGATAACAAAAAGAAAAACAACAATAATAATAAAGAAATAATAAAAATAAGATGCAAAAATGTTTTGCTATAATCTTTTAATTATATTCAGTTTATTTATTTTTGTATAAAATATGTGACAGCCACAGATCATGCAGTCAGTTTTTCACAACTAATCTGGGATCATCTTCAAGCAGAACAGAAAACACACTATTTAAAATATCTTTGCATCTCCTCCAAATATATATATATTTTAACCATTCATACAATTTAAAAAAAATGCTCACTGCATATTCACACAACCTTAAAGTTGTGCTTTTATTTTAACTGCATTTTACTGTAGATTATTATTGTCTGTACTTTATATGTTCTGTCTGGAACAGGTCTCTCTTGTAAATGAGTCCTTGTGGCTCAATGAGACTAGCCTGTATAAATAAAGGTAAAAAAAAATGCTCTAAATTTTCCATACACATTCCTTTTTGATTAATCCTTGAAAATAACTGTGCGATATTGCAAGATACTGTATCCCTCTCTGACTACGTGTTTTCAAAAACTCTGTAACTGCCATACCAAATTTTAGAACAACATTTTTTTGTTTTCAATGGTCACTTGCCTTAAACTGGGTTGGCTCCAAAAACTAGTTATACACACACCCAGTAATTAATTTCTTATAGATAAAAAAAAAAAATCTGTCTACTGGTTTTATTTTATTTTAACACTGTTAAAGCCAACAATTAATCCCATCTGCTTATCAAACTGTATGAAACTGTGTTCCAGACAAGCAGAAGAAAAACCACACAGCAGCAGGCCCTGAACGAACGCATCTCTCATGTCGTGTCAAGATTGTTTTATTTTGACAGCGTTTCAGAAAATAATACAGGTAAACAATGTTTCTGCAAAAAGTTAATATATCCGTAGTGTTGCATTTCATAAAAATAGATGCTCAGTCACAGTCTCGGTGACTCAGTAACACACGTCTACAGTTTAACACGTGGTCGTGGTTCACCCTCTGATGTTTTAACGCACAGACGCTGCTCGCTCAGAAGAAGCGTTCGATTTCCTCTGAAATCGACTCACAGTTTGTCTCGATGGAGACGTGGGAAGATGTGCCAACACGTCAAGGAGCATTCTGAACAAACTGCATAACCTTTACGTTTGAGGCCTTGTTTTTTTATTATTATTGCAGATGATCTTAATCAAACCTTCTGGGTTGGATTGAGTTTTAAAGTCAGCTGGATTAATTACAGTGGCAAACACCTTTCGAACGTTTTTAAGCATTTTTCTTAAAAGAGGACGAGGAAGGAGGCTTTAATTGGTGGCAACAATTACCATTTGCAAAAAGTGCGAGAAGATTTTTAGACCCATAAACCAACAATGTCAAATTCTCCTCTAAGCATCTGGTCACAATCACATTTTAAAATTGCAGTAATATCATGAAGATTTAAAAAAAAAAAAAAAAATCCACACAACTTTTTTTTCTTATATTAAGTAACGTGTCTTTAATTAAAACAATGTCAGTTTGTTAGTTTGCCCAGAAACAGATCAGCGACTTTAAATAGGTCAACAATGGGGAGATCCATTTGGGTTAGAGATGTCTGATTTTGATGTGATGAAACATATTTATACTCAAATTATGCAGGTAAAGGTGCTTTGTTTACATTGCATACCTGCATTTCAACAATGCCTATAATAATACCTGGGAAAACTATGGAAGAAACTCATACAAAACTCCGCCCACTCGGTCACCCACTTTGTCAGCCGGGCTGCAAATGGAGTGGAGCGTTTCCTGGAACATAAAAGTTGTCTGAATTTTGCTTCTCTTGTTTTTTGAAATGTAGCGTTGTTGCTGTCATTTCAAACATTTAAATTTTCTGGGACTCTATTAAAATAGTTAGTCAAATTATATATATATAT
>JBBPBX010023969.1:10249-29818 GCA_038048925.1 Garcialebias charrua
TATTAAAATAGTTAGTCAAATTATATATATATATTTTGTCTTACCCTGATGCAGATTCCCCAGTCAAACATATTAATCCTAGCAAGTTGTTTTGCTCCTCAGGGCCACAGCAGATGTTGGAAACCTCATCCTAAAACCCAGTTTTTCCTAATAGAGGCATGGAATGAAAAGCTGGTGATATTAAAATACACTTTTTCCAGTGTTGTCGCTCTCATTTGATTAAAAAGCTCAGGAACTTCACCTGGTAGAGTCCCAGGTCTCTTGTCTACACCTCACTGGTGGCGTACGGTGGCTTCACACGTGGTTAGGTGATAGTATAAAAAAAAATGCAAACAAGTATAACCTTTAAAGACAGACTGCTTCATAATAAATCCAACTTTCAGAGAGCTTTGGCACAAATAGGCAGGTTTTAACGTCACACAGCGCAGAGAATAATTCAGCCACACGTGCAACCTTTCCCCACAACACACGCAGAGAACTAGCACCCATTTACTACGACTCAGTGTCAGGTTGTACTGCTTAGTGCAAAGCTCTGCCATGTGCTGACATTTGATAAGTGGGAATTAATGATGTCGATTTTTATTAAAAGAAGAAAGAAAATCACCATGAACTGTGTCAAGACCCCTGCTAATGAGCTGTTTGACATGAACTTGTGAAATAAATTCAATATTTCACTATATTACACTTTAAAACACTGTTTATTGTTCATTTGTGTAGAGTTGGTGTTTGTATATAGCAGCCTGTTCGAACACCTCTAGATAATGTTTAAAATGTAAATAAAAACAAAATTCAACGCTTCGCAAAGCTCATAAACTCTTATTTCATTCACAGTGGAACATGGTGAACATATCAAACGTTTAAAAACTAAGACATCGTGCCATTTAAGAGACAAATTATGTAATTTTGAATTTTGATGGCAGCAGCACGTCAAAAATAGATACTGTACAAACTTTTCTGCATAGATGGTGCCTTTCCAGATGTGTGATCTGCCCATGCCAGAGGCACTAATGCACCCCCATACCGTCAGAGAGGCAGAAATTTGAACTGTGCGCTGATAACCAGCAAGGTGGTCCTGACTTTGCCCCAGTCCATTTAAAATGAGCTTTGGCTCAGAGAAGATGGTGGCATTTCTGGACAGTGTTTACATAAGACTTATTCTTTTCATAACAGCTTATGTCATAAGCACTCAGGCATTGGTTTCTCAGACCACGCTACTGGTTGTCTCCTAATGATCTCTCATTCGAAGGCAATGTCTTCAACATAACAGTACTTCTTCCAGCTATTTAACTGTCAACAATGGTGTACCACAAGGCTCAGTCTTAGGACCTACCTTCTTCACAATCTACAACAATGGTGTACCACAAGGCTCAGTCTTAGGACCTACCTTCTTCACAATCTACACTAATGGTGTTCCACAAGGCTCAGTCTTAGGACCTACCTTCTTCACAATCTACAATAATGGTGTTCCACAAGGCTCAGTTTTAGGACCTACCTTCTTCACAATCTACATAAGTAATGCACATGTACCGGTAGGTCAGATCATTCCTGATGCATCCTTACATTTCTATGCCGATGACACAGTTGTTTATTGTCGAGCTTGAACAGTTGCTAAGGTTTTCCAGCTTCTACAGTCTGCATTCAACATAATCCAGTCAGATTTGTTCCATCTCAAACTGGTGCTAAATGCTGCTAAAACTAAAGGGATGTTGTTTTCAAACAGGAAGTCGGTACCAGCAGTCCTTCCTTCTATCTCATCTATGAATGGTGTTCGTACTGAGTTTGTTGACTCATAAATACTTGGGAATCTTGGTCGATCCACATTTCTCTTTTAAGCCTCATGTCAAAACTTGATAAAGACACTGAAAATAAAACTGGGTTTCTTTTTCAGAAATAGATCTTGTTTAACACTGAATGCTAGGAAACACCTTGTAACTGTGACTTTCCTTCCCTCCATTGACTATGGTGACATTTACATGAACGCTCCTACAAGCACCCTACAGACGCTGGATGTTGTCTATCATGGTGCACTAAGATTCTTAACTGGTTGTAACTACCGTACCCACCACTGCACCCTGTATTCACTGGTTAACTGGACATCATTAACTTCACGCAGACTCTTCCACTGGTACATTTTCATCTTTAAATCACTTCTTGGTCTGCTGCCTTCATACATCTCCTCCTACATGGTATGTCGTCAGTGCAGCTACAGCGTGCGCCCTCAAGACATAAACACAGTGTCCCCTCAGTGCAAACTGAATTTGGCAAAAAGGCCTTCTTCTTCTCTGCTGCTGTAATAACTTGCAAACAGATATAAAGCTCTCGACTTTAAACCCCCTAAGGGATTTTAAACATCTACTGTATTAAGTTCAATACAAAAAACCCAATGCAGACATGTTCTTGTTTTCAGTATTTTACACTGCTTTATAATGTAGCACATTGTTTTATTTCTTCTTATATAACTTCTTTTATTTACTTTTCATTTGATATGCTTTAAAGGTTGAATGAACGGACAGAGCGTTAATCTACATTTATGGATTACATGTCGAACTCTGTTTACGGACAGTGATTTGTGGTAGTGCTCTTGAACTCGTGTTGTGATGTCCAGAACAGAATCAGACTTGGGAGACTGCGACGAAATGAAGATTCAACACAATCTGTCGTTTTCTTCAGATAACTTTTACTAATTGACTTTTTATGGATGTGAACGTGTTCAGTGCCCTGAGACAACTTCTGTTGTGACTTGTGCTCCTGTATATAAATAAACTGAATTGAAGTTTTTACTGCAGCGCCTCCTGAGGGACTGAAGTCTTGACCTTTGAACACAGATTTATACCGATTTCTGAAATTGTTTGATGATCTTAGGGCGTATAGATGAACTATTTAAATCTTCCTTTTGTTTTAGCCTGACTGGTGAACCTCCCATCTTTAAAGAAGCTCAGCCACTCAATGCTCTTTTTATACCCAGTCCTCTGACGGACTTGTTGCAAAATGTCTTCCAGTTGTTTCTTATTTGTACTTTTGTTGCCTCTGCCCCAACAATTTAGAAAGTGCTGTTGCCATTAAATTCAAAACTACTCATTTTTTCCTATAAATGTCTCACTTCATTGCAACTTTGATCCATTGTGAATAAAATACGGCTTTGTGAGATTTGCCAACGACTGGATTCTGTTTCTATACACCATCCCAGCTTTGATGTATTTCAACCTTTGACATAAAATCCAGACTCTGTCAGTCTAAGGCACACTTCCTTTCTGTTGCTGTCATGCAGGCTTCTTCTCTGAGTGTCCTTCTGGACACCGCTGTCACAGGTTTTTAGTTTTTTTTTTAAAGCACAAAAAGACAAAAACAACAAGAAAAGCAGACACTGCAAGCTGATGGTCCTGGTTCACGTAGTGCCGCTTTGCTTTGTTCGTAGACTAGAACTTCAACTCCTCTATAAGGTTCTTCTCTATGAAGATGATCTTATTTACACAGTTTTTCCACATATTTCTGTATATTATCTCTATAATCGTCTCTGATTATTTTCCGTGGACACAGTCCTGGTTAAGGCCACGCTTCTGCTGATGGCTGGACTTCATCTCCGCTTCATTCACTCGTCAAAAACAGGCAGTCCAGCTTGCAAAACATCCCGCTTCAGAAAATAGACTCCACTGTGCACAGTGCATGTAATATAAAAAAAAATAAAAAATAAAATCCCAGCCTGCTTCCTGTCCAGCTCAGCTCGATGAGAACTCAAAACAGGCGACTCCTTTCAAGGAAATCCTCGCTGCGCTACAAAAAGTTTCTACGTTCTCCTTAAAGTGGATGATTTTCCAGTACTTAATGAGGTGGATGTATATATATATATATTTATATATATATTTATATTTTAGAATAATTTAAAATGCAGTATCATAAATAAAACTTTATAAACACGTGGTCCAGGTCACCGCTGCTGTATGATGGGTGGGGGGGTGGTTGAGGGCCACCGTTTCCTGCTGGAGCTGGGTGGTTACCTGCCGAGCGTGGAGGCGGCGCCCGTGCGCAGCGCGCTCGGCAGCTTGTCTGATCCGGGGATCTTCCACGGCCCGGGAGAGACCGTGGCCTTCCTCCCTGCGGCGGCGCCGCTGCTCTTGTTGGACCGGCTCCCAGCCAGACCGCCGTCCGGCTCCCGGAGCCTGGGTTTGCTCCAGCACTCCGCCGCGCTGCTGGTCCCATTAGAGCGCTGGACCTTGGAGCTGCTGGGACAGTGAGCGCTGTCTCTGCTGTCCCCGGTGCTCCGCTCCTTGGACGTTCCTCTGGAGCTCCTGAACGCGCCACCCTGCCCCTCGTTGCACCCTTCTCCATCAGCAGAGGGCTGCTGCACCCTGTGCCCCTGATGGGTGGACCTGCCACCCTCCTTCTGGGCTCGGCTGCTCCCTCCGCCTGCAGCCGCTCTCCTCGCCTGGCTGACGGGGTCTCGGATCAGCAGCTCAGCTCGCGGGGGGCTGTTGCCGTCTTGAGGGACGTCTTGAGGAGGCAGATGAGGAAGGTGGGGGGCTGAGGCTAAATGAGATGAAGGCGATGGCGTGGAGAAGCTATCAATGAGAGGGGCTACTTCCGACAGGCTTGGGGAGGCTGAAGGTCGACCATCCCATGGGGAGGCATTGTCTGGAACAGAAATTCCAACATTTACCATCATTAAAACCACACAAACACACACCACCGAACATTAAATACTTCAACTGAACAGCCTTTCCATGAGGAATCTGTGTCACTCGCCACATTTCATGCCAGAGCTTTAAACTAAAATCGTTTGTTGAGAAGCAAAGACGCCATTTTGGTTAAACCCTTTGCAGTCTGTGTTCGTAGTATGTGTTGGGAATGACTTGTCAAATATGAGCTCAGTGTGCGTAAAACTGACCGAGTTCAAGTAGTTTGTGTTGACTAACGGTTGATTATCTGTGGCAGCCATCTTGTATTGATTTAACATCAACTAGCTGAAGATCCAGGTTGTGGTGGAAATATATCCATTTATTTACTACATCAAAGTCACTATACGTTAAACTATATAGGAGATGGGGGACAGTGCAGTGCTTATGCATTTTAAACATAATTTGGACATCATCACTGTGCAGAGTACGGAGCCCGGGAGGGGACATGGGGGATTTTTTCCCCTTTTGCGTTCCTACTCAATACTGCACTGTATGTAGTGTTACCTCACAGACAACAAACATTACTCCCTCAAACAACGTTGGATATTTCACGTTCATGCTCCGTGGATTCAGCGTTGGCTTCCTCGTTCGTTTGTGGAAAGACGTTTAGCCCTTTATCCAGAGGGCTTCATCAGCCTGAGGAGTCCCAAGTAAACTGTTTCCCCCACTAAACAGTACACTCTTTTAGTGGACCAACCAGTTTGCTGGTTTTGCTGGTGACTGATGAAGCCCTCTGGATAGAGGGCGAAACGTCTTTCCACAAAAAAGAAACTGTCCAGATGATTGACCATTAGTATTGTATTTTGTACTTGGATGATTGAGCATGAACTTTGATGCTTTAAAAGAAAGTTACAGTACTTTTGAAACACAAGTGGCACCTTGTTCTTTTGGATTTTAAATGGTGCAAAAATTCATGATTTATTACCGTGCAGAAATATTCTGAGAAAACTTTATTTATGATACATGGTGCTGCTTTGACAAATACTCTGGAAATACAGTAATTTGTTGACGGTCCCTAAGAGAACCATCACTCCTCGGAGGGACAGACTGAGAGCAGCTAACTGCTGTTGTCTGTGACGCAACATTAAATACAGTACAATTTGCGAGAGAACACAAAGTGGGAACGCAAAAAGAAAAAAATCCCCCATGTCCCATCCAGGGCTCCGTAACAGAGTATCTGAAAACCAGACGTCACAAAAATAAACACCAGCAAGTTATGTTGGAAAACATGCCTAAATATGAAGTGAAGAACATCATTTAGCTGATTTTAGCTGAGAAAATAACAATTTGTATCTATAATAATGTAATAAAATTTATTTACATGTATTTGCTATACTTTTTGGTCGACTTGTATCAATTTACACAACCACAGACTGTAGCTACTGTATCCAAACATTTTCAGTATACAAAAATTATGAATCACCAACAAACGTTTATGTGCAGAACAAATTTTTAAATTATCTGTTGTGCATAAATACAGACTTTGCGTCATAATAATTGTTGAACCGTGTCTCGCATTACAACACATCTTTAAAACGTTTCATATTTGTGTGACTGTTTATGAAGCAGTCACACTATTGATCCATTTTTCTTCCATATGTTTTTCAGCATCTTTCTCGTTCCACAATTTTTGTGCTATTTCACCGAATTATATATTGAAACGTTCAGCTTGTGCTATGACTTTTAGTATTGGTGCAACTTTAGCTTTTTTAAATATTTAGCCTTTTCTGACACTTTTGTCTCATAGAAAATGAATTGAGCTCATTTTACATCCTTCATATCTTTAGATGTGTTTACAACCTTTTACAGCTCCTTTTACATTTCGTGCTGGTTCAGCTTCTTTCAGCTTCCTTCTGCAAATTTAAACTATTTTCAGCTACTTTCAGCTGTTTTGTGACCCTTTTAGATTCTTTCTGCTAACTATAACATTTTTGTGCTTCTTCTAACTTATTTCTAATTTCAGCTTGTTATGCTCCTTTTAGCTTATTTATGCAAGTTTCAGCTTTTTCTGCCATTTCAGCTACGGTACTACTTAGCTGTTTTTATGCTAATTTGAGCTATTTCAGCTAATTTCACGTTTTTTGCACTCATTTAAACTTTTATCAGCCTAATTCCGCAAAATTGTGCTCTCTCCTCCGCCTGGTAATTTAAGCTTCTTTCTGCCCTTTTAAGCTACTTTTCAGCAGTTTTTTTTATTTCAGTTTTTTCCCCAGTGTATGTGTGCCCATTTCTACTTCTTTCAGCCCAATTGGACAAACATGTGCTTTTTCTCTTTCTTCTGCTAATTTAAGCTTGTTCTGCATTTTCAGCTAACTTTTAGTCTTTTTTTTAAAGCTAATTTTAGCTATTTTCAGATAAAGTCAAGTTTTTGTGCCGATTTATGCTGCTTTCAGCCAAATTCAATTATTTCTGCTAATTTCAGCCTGTTATATTAATTATTTACGCTAGTTTCAGTTATTTCTGCTACTATTTTTAGGCTGGTGAAGATTCTCAGTCGTCCAGGACATGATAAAGTCAAAAAAGGCGTTCAATACAAGATCAACTGGACTTTATTTGTTGCAGAAAACGTGTCACCCTTTTGGATAAAGGGTGAAACGTTTTCTGCAACAAATAAAGTCCAGTTGATCTTGTATTGAACGCCTTTTTTGATACTATTTTTAGCTTTTTGATGCTAATTTTAGTTTTTTTCAGCTAATTCTAGATATTTAAAAATCTCATTTCAGTTCTTTCTATTTCCTTCTGATAGCTTACGCTTCTTTTTGCCTTTTTAGCTACTTTTCAGCTATTTCATTTTCTAATTTCAGCTTCTTTTTAGCTACTTTTCTAATTTTTGTGCTAATTTCTGTTTATATAAGCCCAACTCAGCAAATATATTATTTCTGGTTTCTTGTTCTTTCATTTCAGCTACATTTCACAGTTTTTTAAAAAGCTAATTTCAGCTGTTTTCAACAAGATCTTCTGCAATAAGCTTTCACAGTTAGACTCAAAAGTTTAATATAAATGATCATTTCACATTTTTATTCCTCAGCCCCACAGCTCAGAGGAGGGAAGCCACGTTATATTAGAGACGTTAGATAATTAAAGGCATTTTTGCTAAGCTAAAAAAAAAATCCCAACGACGAGTTGCAGACATTTGCCTCATTTAGCCTGCTGTGTCTATTTCCAGTGGTGCAGTGTCTAACCTCTGCACAACACCTTCCACTGTACCACAAGTTTCTAGGGCAGCTTGAAAACTATAGGTTGCACGAAAAATTACAGGTAAAAACTCAAGCAGCAGTACAAAATGTTTGAGTCACAATTTGGTGCATGAGTTTAAATTTAAACACAGCCCCCATAATTCTTACTTGACTCCAAAAGTTGAGTTATAGGTGTACATCCAGTGAGTTTTATTAAAGTTTGTGCAGTGGGTCGTGGACAAACGTTCACACGCATTATCGCCCGCTGTTTGCCTATCGCAGCAGTCTGCTCTACAAGCTGGAAGCAGCAGCACTATTAACCTACTTCTCAACGCATCACTGAACAACTCCACTTTTAGACGAGATCAATCTGCCTCCCACGGCTCTCTTTAAGGACTGGGCCAATCAAAACGCCCGGTGGAAAATCAGAAACGGACTTAATGAAATGGATGATGCGTCTAACAGGGTTGTACGTCAACGAGGCTGAGCACGCCGCTCGCAGCAGTGAGTCCACGATGCCTTCCTCTAAAACTCTCCACTCTCACGGACTGTTAGCTCTGGTTTCTGCACCGGTGAGCCTCGCTCCCTCGGCCATCAGTTCAAGGGTCCGGGCAGGGGGCAGAGGCTCGGCTCGCTACTCTAGCACCACAAGGCCCAATTACAAGAGGACTTTCACACAGCAAAGAGCATATTGGACAAAAGAGTAACCAGGAAGCTACAATATTCCTGGAAGAAAGCACTGACAGTGCGCTTCTCGAGACCTGATTTTATCATTAAATCTTACAAAGCAGCTTGAAAACTATGGGTGAGCTGCACAAACACACATTAAACAACAGGGGAGCAAGGAAAATGTTATGCTGGAATATACACTGTATCATCTTTTTAACCAAATATTGTCCAACTTGTGTTGACCTTAGTGCACACTGCAGATGCTCGTCACCAGCTAGGTGATCATTTAGTCTGAGAATTTCAGAGCAGAGCAGACATTCTGAGAGAGGTCGGAGATATTTTCCAAGCCAGGTTTTAACACGAGTGTGAAAACATTAAAATGCTTACTGGATGTATTCCTGGTGTGTTTCTTTGACAGACTAGGGTGAGATTTTTTTGTGAGTTTGCTGCAAGTTTTGCCTGTGTCCTTGTGTCTGTAGATATGGTGGCGTTCATTTTTACAGACAAGGATACAGGCAAAACTTGCAGCAAAAAAATCTCATAACATATATACAGTATTTTCCGCCATACATGTCGCAAAGCCCTATAAGTCGCATCAGTCCAAATATATCTAATAAAATGGAAAAATCCATAAATACATCACTTCGCCGTATACGTTGCATCTATTATGCGTCACCGCAGACGGATCGCGTTTGTTACGCGTCACCGCTGACAACTCAGAAATGTGGGCCGAACCCAGAAATTTGGGCCGGTGTTGTGCCAAAAATTGATTGGCTTCCAAATGGCAGCCTCGGGGCCATGCGCGGAAGGGCTTTAACAAGAATTTAACAAGATTAACACTTACAAACAATTGTTTGCTCGAAATTATGGCAAAGGTGTGTCTCAGTTTAACTTTTCCCTAATAAATGCACTTTGACGGTCAAATCAGCTGCATTTTCAAAAGTCGATACATGGAAAAATGAACGCGCAGAGGGCGACTTGCTGTGCATTTCTTCAGAATTGAACAAGATAGCCACCTAAAAACAGTTATTTATTTGTTCGACTTTACAGTAAAGGTGTCTCTTCGTCTAACTTTTGCTTAATAAATGCACTTCAATTGTCAAATTAGCTTCATTTTGCCGGGGCGGCACAGCAAAATGAAACTGATTTGACGGTTGCTCCAGGCAGACGACAGTGGCAGGCTATGGCAAGCCGGTTGTGTCATTAATATGGGTGTAACAATACATTGATATATTGATTAAATGATTCAATTATATCGTGGCAAAACTAAAACATAAATTCATATCGCCATCTTTAAAATACGCTTTTATTTTGAAATTCCCAAGGCACGTCTGTTTCACCATTTCCGTGCGCGGCTGCGCTCTGCGGCCCCGCTCTGCGGCCGCCTCAGCAACATGGCAAACGAGGCAGAAAACACAGATAATGAAATTCATTCTGCTGGATTTAAATCAACACTGTGGAAATATTTTTGATTCCAGCAGAAGAACGTCTCAACAGACACACTCATGTTGTATGCAACAGGTGCCACTGTGCCAGTGTGAGATAAAACACCCTGGAAACAAAAAGTTTGACCTTTCACCTGAAGAAGAAACACAATATTGATAGCCATGTTATGTAAGCTCAATATCTAGTTTTGTTTCTTTATAACTGAAGTTAACTGGTTTAAAAAATGCACTTAAACATGAGAAATGTGGGACTATACTGAATAGGTAATTTATTTTTATTTTTTCATTAATTTAGAAACAATGCTTTTTTATTTTTTATTTTAATGCCTGGTGCCTGTAATAACAGAAATAAAATGGTTAAATTATATTTGAAATATTTTTGTAAATTTATTTTATATGTAAATGAGATGGGCATTTGATATCGCAATATATCGATCGTAGACTTGTGAATCGGATAGAATCGAAATCGTATCGTGACAGACTTTGTGATATCGAGAAAAATCGTATCGTCATACAAACAAATCAATAAAATATTGTATTGTGGTAAAGATGGTGATTTACACTCCTAGTCATTAATAGCCACTTTTATCCATTACCGGTACATGACACGCAGCATGCCATACTACTCGACTGCCATCTAGTGGCTGAAAATGGTAGTGTTCAATATTTTCAGTCAGAATAAATGAAAACGGTCATATCTCAGCCAAAAATTGTTTTATAAATATGGGGGAAATCCATAAATACATTGCTTCAGCGTATAAGTTGCAGGACATGCAAATTATGCAAAAAAACTGTGACTTATAGGGTGAAAAATACGGTACATTTATTTTTCCATATTCATAACACAATTTTTGACTGACACTTTCTTTCGAATAACTGCAACAGCGAGTCATCCCGTGCCCATTCGCTTCACTCAGCTGGTACAGGCGGAGGAACGCTGGAGAGCTTGCGGCTCCGGCTGCGATGGATGGATGGCACCGCACCACCCAGGCAAAATGAAGCTTTTTTGACCATTAAAGTGCATTTATTAAGTAAAAGTTAAACAGACACATTTGCTCTTATGTCCAGCAAACAAATAATAGGTTTTAAGTGTTAATCTTGTTAAATTTTGAAGAACTACAACAGCGAGTCCTCTCGTGCCCGCTCGCTTCACTCAGCTGGTGCAGGCGGAGGAACGCTGGAGAGCAAGTTGCTCTGTCCGCGATGGATGGATGGTGCTGCCCAGGCGAAATGAAGCTGTTTGGACCATTAAATAAACACGTAATAAATGAAACGGGTCAGCGGTGATGCACAATAAATGCGACTTTTATTCATGATGCTTTTTTTGACTGATGTGACTTGTACTCTGGAGTGACTTATATGCCGGAAAATACAGTATATACCAGTCCATTAAAACACTCATCTTGAATGCTACAAACGTTTACTATTCAAATCCCTCAGCAAACGGGGACATCAGCTTGTTGTTGCATGGCGATGTCTATCAGCGTAAGAAAACACGTGTGTACATGGATCCAGCATTCACACCATTGTTTTCACTAAAATGAATTTTCTCTAATTTGCCTTTAAACATTTATTTTTTTGTACTCTCTGCACGGCAAACAACGTGTTGACTCGTTGTTTTCAGAAGCAGGTGCTGCAGGAACCTGTGGAGCCTAAACGGTTGCAGGTGAATGCAAAGTAAAACGCCTAAAAAAACCCTTTTCTAAATCCATCCTCTGCATTTCTGCACCTCAAGTTATAAATCTCTGCAGATCTAATCTCCTGCTTTGTATATGTGACTAATGCCCACGCACTGTTTATAGCAAAGCTCATGTAATTTAAGCAGACAAATTAAGCATCTTTAACTAATGATGGCTTTGTGCAAAACCACAGGAGAATGCAGGATGTCGTCATAATTCATGCTAAAATTTAAATAAAACGAGTAAATCTAATTTCACCATGATTTATGCACCATGACAGCCTCACAGAGCTCAATTGTGAATTAACTATATAACATAAAAAAATAAAAATAAGACGCAAAATGTAAAAACGTCATGTCTTAACGAGAAACCGGTTCGTCTATGCGGTGAATTCTCAAGTCCTCTTTGATTAAACAGCTCACTCACTGCTGAAAGGCAAAAAGTGGATGGTAATGTTATTGTGACTGTTAGCAAAATATCTCATGAACTACTCAACAGATTTCAGTGAAACTTGAAAGTGATCACTAAATGTGCTTCTAATATTCATTAACATTTGGAGCATCTTAGCCAACACAAAAATGGCTTTAACTCGGGCAATTTTACAGATACCGAGCTGAAATTTGGTGTGGTAGTAGCTGAGCATCATCCGAAACATATACTCTGAGAGCTAACAGATCAGGTTCAAGAACTTGCATTACTGCGTGAGTTTATGTGCATCATCTTCAATTTGATCAAAACAACTAAAACTGCATTTCATATCAAAAGATGAACTTAGTTTGAAACTTTTTTATGAAAGCAGGCAGGCGATATGCATTCCTTCAAGGAAAACCTTTCATAATTGTCTTTATGAACTTTATTTGTTTTAATTAAAGAGCGTGTGCTCCTCAAAAGCTTTATGGAGCAAGTCAAACGAGGCCTGTGAGAAACGTCTTCTGTCTTAACGTTAGACTGGAGCACTTAAAGGGACAGTTCAGATCTTTCTTAATGCGGCTCGGTGAAAACTGTTCACAGCTTTTCCAGCGCTTCAAAAGAACTGAACTGCAAGGACACACACACACATACACACACACACACACACACACATGGGTGCACAGTTCACAAATCCACAAAACTACAGTTTTATTTAGTCCTGATTTATCTGATTCATTTTACCTACACATCTTAAAAAAGAACTCCGCATCCTGAAGCAAAACTGACTTCCACCTTTTAACATTAGTGTTTAAATGTTTTAAACAGCCAAATTAATCACAGCGCTCGATTTACATAACCTTACAGTATTTAAATGAAGGGCCTGCAGCAGCCTGGTGATGAAATGCTGAATCAAGCCCCCCACAGACCAGAACTTGTGGCCCAAAATGCTGCTTTTACATCTCAGCTGCAGGGTGTGGGGTTCAGAAATACATCTCTGATGACTGAACGCTGTAACATTAGGCTGACCACAATAAAAGTCCTTGTCTGCATATTTCAGAGCCGCAGGATCATCTCAAGGCAGCAAAGACTGTCCAAACAGTGATTAAACCCCCAACATGTCACGGGTCTATTCCTGCGTTTAAGGGCTGGAGGATAAAATCATGATGATAAATATGAGTCAGTGTAACGGCTAAAAAAGGCTTTTTCAAGTACAAAGAAAAGTGAACATCCTGCTGATAAAGGAGCCACATGAGTGGGTATTTATTACCAGCGGTGTCACACAAATAAAATTCCCCTTTTGGGCTTGATTCGTGCTGCAAAGTGATTTTTAAATTTATTTATCGGGTGAATAATCTGCTAGGATATTCAACGTTCCTCTCCAGCTGACTCGGGCTGAATGCTCATATTGGTATATATTTGTGGCCTGCAGGAAGCTGTTGGAGGTTGATTTATGGTTCAGCCAGGACGTGGTTATGCTCACTAATTTTATAAAAGTCCTGCAGCTTTGTTGATTGTGCCGCAAAGGAAAAAAAAAAAAATCAGCATGTTTATTTGCAGCAAAATAAGGTGTTTGAGTTATTTTCATAAGCAACATTATACCTATAAAAGGTGGTTACAACAAACAACAGCACAGCACAGACAGCTGGGGTTAAGTGATGAAAAACGTTGGTGTGGTAACAAACCGTGTCTTTAGAGTGGCCCATTAGGAGGAAATAGGGGGACCCATGCTTGTCACTTTTCATGCACATGGAGAGACTGGAAGATACCATTCCTATAGAAGGGGAAGTAACAACCTAGACCAATCAATTAGTGATAGATCACTGAAATGGACAGAAGATAAACTAGTGTTAGTCAAAATAGAAGAGACAAACAGTTAGCTTGGTTTTAAAGCACACTTTAGTAAATTATAATACAACCCCAAATCAGAAAAGGTTGAGCTGTCGTGTAAAATGTAAACCCAAACAGACGGCAATGGTTTGCAAATCCTATGAACGCATAATTTTATCACAATGGGACACAGGGAACGTGTTAAAACTAAGAAATTGTTAGTTTCTAGAAAATACAAAATAAAACAGGAAAACGGTCTTGAATTTTTACAGGTTTTTAATTTCATGATGTACAAAATGTTTTTAACTTGAGACGACTGTAGGCAGGTCAGTTCAGCAGCTGAACTCCTATTATATATAAGGCCATGCTGTCGTAATGGATGGAGTATGCAGTTTGTCTTGCTTAAATATGCACAAGCTTTACTTATTTTATCCTGACTTTTATTAAACATGCGCTGCTATCAAAAAAATAAATAAATCACAATTTTCCCTAATAATGTACTTCTGTATTTCTTAGCTTAAACATTTAACATATTTACTATGTTCCATTGTGGAAACTATATAAGTTCATGAGATTTACAAATTATAGCATTCTGTTTTATTTATATTTTACTTTGTACACAAAGTCTTAACTTTTTTTAAAATGGGGTTGTAAGAGTATAAAGACAGAAGGTAAATTATGGATATAAAAGCATGCCAGAATATTTTATTAAAGAGACACTACAGTAGGTAAGAGTATGCAGTATAAGTGTTAATAAAGACATGGTTCTGAATTGAGTACTGTATTGTGCTGTTGAACATAGAGTTTAGACTCTCACCGTACTCTGGGACCTGCCCTGTCCCCCTCTTTAGCAGGAGACGAACTCGTCTGCCTCCAGACTTGATGAGCTCTATGGCCCTGGCGTGGGTCATGTCCCGAGTGCTCTCCCCGTTGATCTCAATGATCTGGTCTCCGACCTTCAAGGTGTTGAGCACGAGACAGAAATAAATAAAAAAATTAAAAAAGAGTTAATAATCAGCCAGAAAGAAAAACATTTTAGCTGCTACGGTGAAGGAAGACGCTGCTTTATAACATAAAAACTAAGTAGAGTAGCCCCTCGTTTATCACGGGGATTAGGTGGCCACGCCCCCGTGATAAGTGAAAAATCCCTCTTTCTGTGTAAATAAACAATTACAATTAAAAATTTAGAGAAGAGAAGTGTAGCAGGACAGAAAAGGTTAATCCTTCACGCAGCGGCAGCATGGAGCAGAAATGTGGGCGTGGCAGAGAGCGGAGGGAGTTTCTCCCTGCACCTGTGGGCTGCACACAGGTGCTAAATGATTTTAAATAATTTTATTTTAAATAAACAATCCATGCCGCTCGTGTGGCTCATCCATCAATCAGTCAATCGTGTGTCATGTCCACGCTTACTTTGAAAAACCGCGAAAGAGCACGTTCGTGAAAGTTGAATCGCAAAGAAGCGAGGGGCTACTGTAGTTACTGTGGAAAATATAGACACCTATGAGCTGAAAAATATTTTTACTTTATTAAAAAGACATTTCTGAGAGTAAAAACTTTGACTAAAAACTTTGACTGCAGAGACCAGAGTAAAACACGTACATTTCAATGCCTGGGAAAACAGCCGGTTATCTAGGAAACAAAGAGTTTTTAGTGTAGGTTATTGAAAAAGAATAATTTTATTTATTGTTGACAATCAAAACAGAAGATATAAGCACTAGATTTGTCTTGTTTTGAAGGATGTATGAG
Organism: Garcialebias charrua; assembly: GCA_038048925.1. NCBI lineage: Eukaryota > Metazoa > Chordata > Actinopteri > Cyprinodontiformes > Rivulidae > Garcialebias > Garcialebias charrua. Next base: position 25,876 of record JBBPBX010023969.1, read on the forward strand.
CTAATTGAAGCACACCTCCACATTCAGTAGGAACTATGGACGATCACTTTTAGAAAAACACTGTGGAAAATGGAAAAGAGCTGCAGAATATGGGAAATGTAGAGACAAACAAACAAAAGAAAAAGGCATTGTTTTAGCAAATTCTTGTATTTTATCACTTTTCTTTAGTCCGTCTTTTTCTCTATTGCTTACCTCCACCTCTCTAGGCTCTCTTCCACCCGCTTCCAGCTCTCACTACAGATCACAATATCGTCTGCAAACATCATAATCCACAGCCTGCCACTTTCCTTTATACATTTTCCCCACGTAAAGATATTTCTAGTTGCATGGTTTTAAAAGTATCTGCTGTCACCCAAACGTATCATACGATAAGATAGAACTTTATTGATCCCACAGAAAAATGTTGTGCCAGAGTTTCAGTACAAAGGAGCATACTGCTACGAGTTGAAGATGTTGGCTACACAATTAAAAAAGTAAAATAAACAAAAAAAATTAGATTTAAAATGCAAGTTACATACATAAACTTGTGCATCAATTAATACAGCATTCAGATAAAAGCAGCTGTTAATTCTGCAATGTAAAAACATGTTTATTTAACCTCCAGTTTTAGTATCTTGAAATAAAACAATACTGTAGTCTTTTTAGGCACAAACTTCAGACCATTGACTGAAAACTACTGTGTGAGCTGTGTTTATAGATTTCAGAGCATCAATAAAGCTCTTTGACCAGTAACTGTGAGGCATGTGGGGCAAAATTAGAAGAGCTCAGCTAATGAGCCCTTCTCTGAAGAACATCAAGGACATGATGACAAAAATCACTTCAGCCAGATAGATACCATGAAATATCTACAGCAACACCAGTTTCATTAGGAGCCAACATAAAAATCACCAGGACTGTTTTTCTGTCATTTACATGAGCATGCGTTAAATAAAAGTCCCTTCTCTGGCCTTTGAGAAGCAACTCCGAGGTAACAAGACAAAACGAGCTACACAATTACGCTAACAAATGGAGAAGTCTTCCAATAATCGTTGAGGCGTTTTGAAGTCGGGACTGAACTGGAGTCAGGAGAGCAAGCGAGAGAGGAGGTGGAACATAATGTGTCATTACAGTGGTCTGAAGAGAGGTGAAAGAGGTGCAGGGAGAGGCAATTTGCTCGTTAATTCTGACCTCCAAACAGCTGAGCTGATCTTCAATCTTCGTCTTCAATAAAAAGGGAAATAAACCTGAATGGACAGCGAGCGAATGCTGAGATCAGAGAGCGTGACGTGGAAACGAAGTGAGAGTTGTCTCCATTAGACTCTCTGCCTACAAATGACTTGGGTTTATAGAAGAGTTAAAGGGTTAAAAATCTACTCAAATGTCATCAGCGATAATAAATCCCATCACGCAATTTCTTTTAAGCGTTTTCGCCTGAAAACACAGGGAACCCCCGACCTACGAACGAGTTCTGGACCTAAGGACCGTTCGCAGCTCGATTCTGCCGTAGCTAGGGGGTGAAAATAGCGTCCCGTTCGTAGGTCCTGGTTTCGTTCGTAGGTCGCGGAAATAACGCTAACGTTCACAAATGAATGCTAACGTGCAAACGTTTGCTTTAGTCTAAAAAATATTAGTTTGTAATTTAGGTACAGTATCTGTCCGTTCGATGACCCGTTGAAAATTAGCGTAGGGTAGCGTACAGGGTACGTGCTAACGTGCTAATTCCTAAGGAGCAAAAATGAAAATTAATGCTGCTAACGTTGACAAATGAATGCTAACGTGCTAACGTTCGCTTTCGTCTAAAAATGCTAAATTTTAATTTATTACCTGTTCGTTCGTTGTGTTGTTTGTTCGTTGTGTTGTTTGTTCGTTGTTCGTATGTTCACTCTCGCCGTAACTATCCACCAGGATGGACAAAATGGCTGCAGCCCTTTAAACAGTACCGCTTTACCTGTACGGATCCCTTCGCCGCCAGGTGCACTGCGGCTGTGTGTACATCCGCCGGATAGGCATGTAACGGTTGTAATGGGTTTACCGAACCGTATCGGTACACCACGTTCGGTTCGGTCCACCTGCGTACCGTTTCGGTTATTTTTTCACTCATTAAACGTTCTTAACAGGTGAATATATGCACCGCGGAACAAAATTTCCTGGGCGCGTTTCAGCACGGACCTATTTTCGCGTGGCACGCGCAGCATTTAGCCGTTAGCATCTCGTGCGGTCTCCTGTTTTTGAACGTTATAGCTTTCTTCAAAAGACGAGCGCACGCGCAGCTTGTGTGGACTTTGCTTCATGAAGACTGCAGCAGCTGCTTGAGTGACGCAGCAGCAACACGTCACGTGAACGCGCTGGAAACTGTCATCCGAACGTGAACAGCAGCTGCATTAAAACTACTTCATCCGAACGTGAACGAAGAGCTGCATTAAAACTCCTTCATCAGGTAATCAGAGCGGTCCAGAGCAATAAACACAAGCTGTATGAGTTTTTAAATCTCTGAATCTGTCTGAACGTTGTTATATGCGCAGGGTTTAAAGTTACTGAGCGTCGCTATGAGACATTCATCACGTCAACACTTCAAAAAGTTCAGCTCTTTATGAAAAAACTAACTGATGTTGTCAACAACAAGCCCTGGACCAGATTAAAGCCCTGCCATGATGATGAAGAGTGAGAGATTCAATTGTTGAAGAGGTATTGTTTTATTATTATCTAAATAATCTTTTTTTTTTAAATCATAATCTTATTAACTTGTTTTTTTTTAATCTCTTTTGTTTTTTATTTCCAGTCTGTGACAGAGGTAAATCCACCTGCAGCTAAGTGATGACTGAACTGAACTCTGAACTGTTCCCACAGTCCCACCAAGAAGAAGTTGTGAGTACAGTAATGAGGACAAATACAGCCACACTGCTGCTACTGGACAAAAACTTGATTAGTTAGATTGTAAACAGTCTGTTGCTGCTTATTGTTCTGACTGTTATTGTATTTATTAAGATTTTTATTATTGTTAGTATAGTTTATTTATTGTAGAGTGCTGTTTATTTAAAATCAGAGTCAGAGAGTCTTTATTGTCATTTGCACCGCATGTGGTACATGTGATGAAAACGAGATTATGTACACGGGGTCCCAGTTACATCCAACAACAAATGCAAGAGAAAAACAGTAATAACATCTAGAATTAACTAAGAAAAACATCAACTAGTAATACACTAAGCCCTAATATAGTGGAAAAACATCATTATAAACAGCAGCACGAACATGAGTCTGTATGAGCAGATGGTCACAGATGAACACAGCAACAAGAAAAACAGATCAGCATCAGCATGATGTGATATTTTGCAGTGTTTATTTTTATTTTATTTTTATTTATTCATGAGTCTAACAGCCTCAGGGTAGAAGCTGTTCCTCAGTCTAGTGGTTCTACATTTGATGCTCCTCAACCTCCGTCCTGAGGGGAGTGGGGCAAAGAGTGAGTGTGCTGGGTGAGTGAGGTCTTTCATGATGCAGGTGGCTCTTTTCCTGCATCTGGAGGTGTAAATGTCTGTGATGGTGGGGAGACTGACTCCGACAGACCTCTGTGCAGCCTTCACCACTCTCTGTAGAGCTTTCCTCTCTGCAACTGTGCAGCCTCCATGCCACACGTTGATGCTGGAGCACAGGACGCTTTCCACTGCACACCTGTAGAACGAGGTGAGAACTGGGCTGCTCAGACCAGCACGTCTCAGTCGTCTGAGGAAGTAGAGTCTTTGATGACCTTTCTTGATCAGGCTGGTGGTCATCCAAATGGGTCACTTTTATTTATTACTACAATACAATACAAACATATTTTTGGCACATAAAAATTTTGTAAGTCTTTATTTTGTAAAAAAAAAAAAAAAATTTGTACCGAAAAAACCCGAAAATAAACCGAACCGAGCTCTCCTTGTAGTTGAACCGAACCGAAATGTGATTTTAGCGTACCGTTACACCCCTA
>JBBPBX010023970.1:14564-31026 GCA_038048925.1 Garcialebias charrua
TTTTAGTTATAGAGATGTACATTGTCAAAAAGTTTAGGTGTTGAGTAGTCTTGCTGATTGTTTCATTTCAGAAAGCAACTTCATAACTAACTCCAGGTCTTTAATAATCTGTGCAAACTTTGGGCTTTTTCCTTTTGGACAGAGTGTTCTGCACATTTACAAGTTTGTTGTGCATGCACTGACTCATTATGACACACAAGTTTGTAGTACTGGATTCAGAGAAAGTCACGTTACACTCATATTACATAATTTACTACAATGACTATTAAAGTCCCAGTGCATTCAAATTTAGTATTTATATTAACATTCAACAATCCGACCCAACAGCCACAAAACAAATGCCTGTATACTGTGTATTTGAAGGAGATTCTTTACATGCTTTGCTTCAGAACTCTCATTACATAACCCAAAGATGCCTGGTCATAATAGTAGCAAGTACTGTAGTAGCAAATGTGGTGTGAGAAAAGTGTCACATTTTGGAACAAAAACAAACGGACCACAAAATACTATGTTAGGCTAAAAGAAAAGTGCTATGTGAGTACAGAGAGAAGCTAATTTTATGGGAAAGGTTTGTGTGGAGGGGGGCCTCTGATCCCACACCTGCAGAAGGCGTCCTGTTTGAAGTGCAGCCCGTTCGCCCATAAAGATGAGGAGGAGTCACCAGGCTCGAACCAGCAGACTGAGAGACAGCTCTGTTCATCAGGCAGTCAGAATGCTAAACACTCTGCCTGCTCTGCCTCCCCTCCCATTTGAACTGCCTTAACACTAAAACTTTCTCACATATTATCACTCAACACAAAGTTTTTAACACTAGACTCTGTGTCATCAAACGGGTTAATCACTAAACTCTCGGTCATGTGCTCATACAGTTTGCACTACTTCTCATACTTGCACTAATGTCTGTATTACATCACTGCCTATAATCATAATACTGTTTACATTCTCTGTTTACATTTATTAATACTGTTTACTTTTATTACTACTGCTTACATGTAATTACTACTGTTTACATTTATTTACACTACTCTAATATCTACACCACTGCTGGTACATATACAGTGTGCTCTGAACGGTCTTATTTAGGGATGCCCAATGTGCCTTACTGCATATGCCACTTTTTGCCTCTACAACAACATCAACTACTACCTCATACATATACTGTGTACATTGACTCATACGCTGCTTTGCCACTTTGCAAATGTCAATGCTAGAAACCTTTAGTTTATTTTAGTTATACTTTTTATACTCTTTTTTTATACTAGTATGCAAAAACTCAGGACAATATTATGTTCATTAAATGTTTAATGTTTTAGTTTTAGAGTTGGTGTAAATTTTCATACTCTTATACCACTATGCAAAAAACTCAGGACAGTGTTAGGTTTACTATTTTATGCTTATGTCTATTATTATATGTTTCAGTGTTTCAATGTTTAGATGTTTACTGTTGCACCGAGGGACTGAGAGAAACGCAATTTCGGTCCTGTGTATGTCCTGCACTGTACATATTGCAGATCTGACAATAAAGTTGACTTTGACTTTGACTTTGACTTTGAAAGATCACAGCACAGATGATTGAATACACATCTCAAGCTCCATAGACACTGTGTCAGAGTGAGTGTCAGGAATAAAAGGAAGAAGAAAAAAAAAAAAACAGGGAGAAATATAGTGATAAAACATGTGATAACAGTGGACAAGAAAAGAAAGTGACACTTCAGACTACGGTTTAGTCACAGTCACAGCTTTTACAGTAACTGGACATTCAAGCCAGAAACATTTCAAACCAGATCCCTTCTCGTTCTCAGAACTGCGAGTCACGACATTCCTTTGGCTTTCTTCCGGGAAACTTTTTGACTGAACACTTCATAGTAGACTAGTGCTTCATCTCAGGTTTAAAAACACAGTGTTCATTGTAAACACTCAACGTGGGTGCAAACAATAAAGTACATTTGGTGCTGACTCAGACAGGAGCGACTGAACCCAGTAACATCTGCAGGTTGAGCAGCTCTCATTGGATACCGTCCAAACATTTCGCAATGGTCCTCGTTGAATGTCCTTCTTCACAGATGGCACATGCATCATCTGGAATGGTATAGAGTGTGATGAGTAACAATATGTTCTGCTTGTGGTTTTCTATTTTCTTTATGAGATTTCAAACATGTTAGTCACTCCATCCTAGTCAACACATTGGTAAAATGCTGAGCATGTCTGCATAGCAAATGAGTAATTAGAATGTCATTTTCATTTAATGGCATGCACAAATGCACTCTGACTGTACATATTATCCTACGACATGGATTACACTTCAAGTGAAAGAGTATTTAAGTGTGTCTGTGTTTGTGAATATGAAGCAACAATAAAAAACTTAGTGGTTAGCTTTCCAAGACATGAAGAAATGCTGGGGTTTGGACAGAAAAAAAACCTTGAATGCTAAAGTCCAAACTTCAAAAAACTTAATCTAGAACGTCTTAGCATGTGTTTACTATCACCACTGCCTCACATTAATGTAATACTCAGTCATTACCAAGATTTGAGCCTGCTGGAATATAATGTACTGTTTGGTATAGCCTATCACGTTTGTAGCAGGATTCTTCACACCACGTTCCTTATTCTGGTGAATGTGCCGCGAAACATTTGTCTTGTTAACAGTTTCTGTGTCGTGACACCGCGCTGCTCACAGGATGTTTGTTGAGCCACAGTGTACAACTCCCAAAGCTCTGATATCTGGAGACTGTACACCACTCACTGCACAGCTTATTCCAAGTGGTATAACTATGACACCCCCGCAAAATAGGCCTGATAATTGCTGCCTTTTACAGAGCCGGTCTGCTCGAGCTATTAAAAGGCCCACAATAGGACAGCCTGGAACTGGGCTGAATGTGCTAAATAAGCTAATAAAATCCACCCACAGGACACAAGCCGACCACGATAAGAACCTTTAAAGCTGTGAAAATCCACCGAGCTGGGAGGGTGTTAGCTCCTAGGGTGTTTGTTTATTTGTCTGTTCAGCGGCCCACGGTGGTCCGACAAAGGTTAGATGTCAGCGTGGTGGGTAGAAAATAGAACGGAGCAGAACAAAGCAGGAGAAATAGACTGGAGAGAACAGGAGAAGAGGAGGGTAGAGACAGTCAGGGCAGGAAGTGTGGGTGGCATGGGTAGGTGGTTTTGGCAACACAAAATGGACTTTTTTTGTGTATCTCTTCTGGTAAAGCAAAGATATGACTTTTGGAATGCCTCTGCCCATTCACCAAGTAGTATCAGTTGTAAAAACCCTGCACGAGTGAGGTCAATGTCTAATAAGGTGACACCAAACGTGCAGTGTGTTAAGATGTAAACCAGTAACTTTTAGCAGTTTTGCACTGAGAAAGAAAAGATAAGAGATAATAGCCATGAATGTGTTGTGTATGTGGCTCTGTGTGTACAGTACACACTAGTGATGAATACCAGATGCAGGCATTTCCTTTGTTAGTGCAAGTTCAGAACTTGCCAAATCGCCCTGCTCTCCACCCACACAGTTGAAAACTTCCACATACTCCCCCACACACACTCCAGGATCTCAGCCTGCTAATCCTCCTCCGTCCCAGCCTTTGGGTAACCAAGGCTGCAGGCTGCATCAAGCTTGGCTGGTGCTCCTCTGTTCTGAAAGTCTCCTGTTGTCTCTGTTTTTCACCCTTGCTTCATGTCCTCATGCTCTCATAATAAGACTTTTCTTAACCCCACCACCATATTTTTGTGTGCAAAGCTCTTTTTCACTTTTAAGATTATGCAGCAGGTCTCTGCTTTGCAGCCGACATGGAATGATCTAATTACAGAGAGCGAAGGTCAGAATGGGTCACATGATCGTCGTGCTGAGTTGATCTCATCTGTGACGTCAGCCCAGAGAAGTGCAGCGGCCTTCTCCCATCACATACCTAAAATAGTCCTCCGTCCCCACTAATGACGTCATACATTCCTGTTTGGCTCCGCCGCCCCCTTCCCCTCGTAATTGTCCCTCCCTCTCTACGCTGCCTCTGCGTTCTATTTCTACCCTTTCACCCCTCTGTTCTCAGCTCACACACTCTTTCTTCGTCCTTCTCTTTCTCTCTTTTAGTGTTCCACAACAGTAGTAGTTTTGTTATAAAACAGAGTTCAATGACTGTGTTTATTGCAAATAATTTAAATCAGGGAAAACCTCTATTCAGGATTTTCTAATATTATCACACAGATGACCTTCTGCTAGCCAATTTCCCAGCACTCAAAATTAAGTGAGATATCATTGTCAAAATCCCTGAAGTACCTCTGTCAGTTTGGAACGGTATGTTTGGGTAGTGAAATGAGAGCGCCATAAATGACTTGAAGTTAAATATTTACTGAGTATGGGTGTAGAAGCAGAGTGAGTCACGCTAGGAGTGTAGCACTGACCCTTTGTATCTACGGTACAAGACTAATGGTCAAAGACAAGGCTTCAGTTTAACTCAACATGTGACCAAGACTGTGCTTGCTGTGGTGTGACAGCTCCAATCCTCACACTTTGCTGCTACAGAGCTCTCTGGAACTGATGTTATCAGCTGTTTGGAAAAAGAAGTGAAGCAGAAAGCCATTTATGCAAAGGAACATGATTTATATCTTTTTCATTACACCTCCATACTAGATATGATAACATCATATAAGGCACAGAGACATGTCAATATGCCGGTAATCGTCAAGAACTAACTGGTTTTATGTCTAAAATAAACAAATAAATAATCTAATACAGGTAGTCCCCGATTTACGAGCGAGATCCGTTACAACGAGGCGCTCGTAAACCGGAAATCTCGTAATTTGGAACGGCCGCCATTTCGCTCGTAAATCCGGAAATCCGCTCGTAAATTGGAACGGTTTTCGCTAGCGCGCCTAAAAACACTCTATTTTCATCTAAAAACTACTTTTGAGTGCATAAAAATGATCGGAAACGTGTGTTTATATGCTTAACTAGCTAACTGTAGTGAAAAAACACATGAAAACTCAGTATTTTTTTCGTTTTTTCCAAAAATGTGCAGCTCGTAAGTCTGGAACCTCGCAGATCAGAGCGCTCGTAAATCGGGGACTACCTGTAGCTATGGTACATTAAACCAAAGTGAACAAGGGAAATGCAATTTATAAATAAACTCTCAACTTTCCCTGTTAACTCAGTTAATTTTACTATTTTTCCGTTGCTTAAATGTGCATAAAGTTTTGTCTCAGGAAGATGAAAACCATGGCTTCACTTCATCTCACGCTGACATCTATTCATTCATTTATTCAACTTTTATTCATACAGGTTAGGTTAGTCTCATTGAGCCTCGAGGACTCTCTTACAAGAAAGACCTGTTTTAACAAAGAATGATGACAACAGTAGACAATCATAACCTATAGATGGTGTAGTGGCTAGGGAATCAGACTCGGGATCCGAAGGACCCTGGTTCGAACCCCGGCCACGGCACACCTTGGGGTGTCTATGAGTGCACATCTATTTTCCCCAGCTCCCCGGGCGCTGACTACGGCTGCTCACTGCACCACCTGGTGGTGGTTGGGTTAAATGCAGAGGCCAATTTCGTCTGTCAAGTATGGGAAACATACACAGATGACAAAAATGTGACATTTATTTTTATTATTTATCTGCAACCTTTATGATCAAAAGAGCCTTTTCTGCCCCTTTTTTCGCTGAATTAAACATGTTCATAGCCACAATACCTGCTACAACTGGGATTCTCAAATGGTGGCCTGCAGACCACATTCATTTTGTTGGAGGGTGCTTTTCTGGACAGTAGGAGTGATTTTATAAAACAAAAAATATCTAATGATTTTTAACATTTATTGTTATTTTTACATTCCAAGACAAAATAAAAGACAAGATTCTTGTTAAGATGGAAAAAAATAATATAGCTTTTGCCCTGTTTCTAAAAACTAAAACAAAAAACTATGCATTCTTATGTGATTTTTTTTTTTATTGTAGAAAATTACTTATCCTACTTTGAAGAAATAAAGCATAAAGTGAAAGTGAGTATGTTTAACTCCTTGTAATGTTTCCAGTATACATATGTTTGCAACATAAAATACAGGAAAACCGCTAAAACTAGCCCTTTTAGTTGTTATAATAACCCATAAAATTCAGTTTTATGTCAGTTTTGGTCAATCTTGAAAGAGCTGCTGCAGATGGACCAAAGAGCTGCATGTATATTTTATTGCAGACCCCTACTCTATACAGGTAGTCCTCGACTTACGATGGAGTTCCGTTCCTACGCTCCGTCGTAAAGCGAATTTCGACGTAACTCGAAACATACGTCCAAACTACACCTTATACGTGTAGTGATACAGGCCTTCTGTCTTGACCTTCAAGTACAGTACACCTCTCTGAATCTCTCTGAAACTCTCAGTGTTACACCTTCTTGAAGCCCTCAAGGAGACGAGTGGACACTTATATTTGTTACAATTATTTTGGATTAATGGACACTAATTAATCAGATTGAACTTTCTCTTTAATGTGTGTTAATTCAGAATTGATCTACAGTATACTTTTTGTCATTTTAATGATGATCTGTTACTTGCATGAGTTTGACCCTTCTGCTGGTTTATTCTACAATACAAGTGTGCTCTGAAATCTAGGACATGAGTCAGGGTAAGCTGTTCACTTCCTTCTCTGTTTTGTCTTCAACCTAGACTCAACAGGCCAGTCCATCTGGCTGTTTATGTAAACTGTTTTCCTGTTGTCCGTCAGAGACAGTTCTGCCTATGAGATGAAAACCCATCTCTTATTTTGTTAAAACCAGCCAATAGTTATTAAGGAGGTGGGTCAGACCCCGCCTCCCATATAAAGGGGCACTTCCTATTTTGACTTTAGAGTCGGAGGGAAGAACATCCTAAGAACTTGGTTTCTTCTCTGGAAAAAGCTGGAGACGTTCCGGTCATTGTGTCAACTAGACCCACGTTTCAGCTGGAGTCACAGTAAAGCTTACTGTAACTCACTCACTCATCTTCTGGAAGAATTTGTTTTCTGAAGTTTTATTTTGAAAAATCAGTCTGTGCGCTTGACCGTTGTTTCCTGCCGAGGGAGGCGAGTTTTCCTCGTATCGTGAATCAGCCACACACGCTGAAGTTCCAACTGGACGGCCGGTGGACAAACCCATCCACGTGTGTGTCCAGACACTTCTCCACTCTTATCTCCAAGAGACGAACCGTCAACAGGTAACGAGTCGTGGTGTGTTTGAGCGTGCGGGAGCCCAGCAGTCTGCTCGTGTGGGAAAAAGGTGTCACCCAGTCTGGTTCAAAATAACCAACTTCAGTTAACTTAGCTTTCACTTATCTCAAATCTTCCTCCTATTTCTTCTTTTCATAAGCTATTAATCTGTTAAGTAATGTGCCAACAGAAAAGTTAATAACTGTCTGTTTGTTTTAATTTGAATTCTTGTCAACGTAGTTATTAAATCAGAGCTAATATCGATACAAATGTTTATTGTAATTTTTGTGATAGTTTCAATAAAAGGTCTATTTTCTGGTAGACCAACATAAGTTGAAGTCTCTCGTGAAATTACATTTTTCCTAATTACAGTAAAAGCAATTTAATACCGGAAAAAGGATGAACTCGCGAATTGGTGGCAAGTTTGTGCAGATAAACTCTGCTCAGACCTGCACATCTAAAATATAGGGAAGTCAGTAAACTGACTAATAACTCCTATATCTCTACAATAATGGTGGCCCAGTAAGTGTTTAAATACCTTACAGCGCCTATATTGTTACATACGTACAGAACTGTATTTTACCAACCACTTAGCCTATCCTAACACAGTACCCTACATAATTATCAAAAAACACATACATTTCAGAGCCATAATGAAGGGGAAAAAATAGTTAATTTCCTACTCTGGAATGCTGGTGAAGCCATTTCCTTGTTCCTCCCTCCCTCCTCCGGATTCTCCATTAGTTTATGTTGTAAAATTGCCGTCCATAAAACAGCTACTTTTCCACAGCTGCTGCCTGTCCAGCTTGGTCCAACAAGTTTTGTTTTGTTTTTTGAATGTCCAGAGGACCAGACTTAGCTTTTTTAGAGAGTACAGGGCAAGCTGTAGCCTCCGCAGCTAAACCGGAAACTGCAGGAAATTGCGTAAATCGGCTTCAAAATAAAAAAAATCAAAATAATTAATTACTTTTATTTTTTTATGGGAGGTGCGTCATAACCGCGAAACGTAGTAACTCGAGGCCGTCGTAAGTCGAGGACTACCACTCACCTTTACTCTAAGTTGGTCCATTCAGACTAGAAAGTTTAGTGTTTTGCTGAATCACAATGTAAAAATTCCTGTCCCTAAACTTCTAATAAAGGAAGTTGGAGTTGTGGAGGTGTTAGTCTAGTTTCACATGAGAGAAAGCAGAATATGGGACAAAGGTTTCATTGTTTCAGCTTCACATTTGCTCACGAGTTAGCAGTTTTCTGTATTACTTCATTCTTATCAGAAAATGGTGAAGAATAGGAGTAAGAAACATGATTAGGATTTGCACAATAAAACACACCATACCATACCATACCATACCATACCATACCATACCAACTTTATTTATAGAGCACTTTATGCACCCAACAGGACCAAAATGCTGTACACACAATCACAAAATACAATACAATCATAAAATGGAAGGGACTAAAAACAGTACTAAAATAATAAATTATGAATACAATAAAACAAAGTTAAAACATCTCAGATTGTACCAAAAGCCAAAGAAAAAAGATGGGTTTTAAGAAGAGACTTAAAAACAGCAAGTGAAGAGGCCTGTCTTATGTCTAATGGGAGGTCATTCCAGAGCTTAGGAGCTACCACAGAGAAAGCACGGTCCCCTCTAAGCTTGCGCTTTGTCCTCGGTACCCTCAGAAGCAACTGGTCAGCTGACCTGAGCGAACGAGAGGGTGTGTAGTAATGCAGCAGCTCTGACAGGTATGGAGGGGCATGGCCATTTAGAGCTTTAAAAGTAAATAAAAGTATTTTAAAATGAATCCTGTAACGCACCGGTAACCAGTGCAAAGATGCCAAAACAGGGGAAATGTGATCAAATTTTCGTGTACCTGTTAAGAGTCGTGCAGCTGCATTTTGAACCCTCTGAAGCTGGGAAGTACACAGATCACTAATACCAACATAAAGTGAATTACAGTAATCCAGCCGTGTGGTCACAAATGCATGGATTGCTGTTTCGAAGTGCTGTCTAGGAAGGATGGCTTTTACTTTGGCTAGCTGCCTCAAATGAAAAAAGCTGGATTTTACAACTGCTTTAATCTGAGACTCCAGCCTAAGACCAGCATCCAGCTTGACCCCTAGATTTGTAACAACTGGCCGGACATACTGAGCCAAGGAGCAATCGGACAGAGAGTCTTCAGTCGAACTGCCAAAAATCACCACCTCTGTTTTGTCTTCGTTAAGTTTCAAGAAGTTTAGGGCCATCCAGGCCTTCAAATCTTCCAAACATAGGAACAGAGACCGAAGAGAGGCTGAGTCTGCTTTCTTTAAAGGTACGTAGATCTGTGTGTCATCTGCATAACAATGAAAAGCAATCCCGTATTTCCTAAAAACAGAACCAAGCGGAAGGATGTACAACAAAAATAAAAGAGGGCCCAAAACTGAGCCCTGCGGAACACCACATGAGAGTGGAGCAGAGGAGGACCTATGTCCATCAAGACAGACACAAAAAGTACGCTTGGTCAGATAAGATTTAAACCAATCTAAGGCTATATGACCAATGCCCACCCACTGTTCCAAACGTGTGATTAAAATGTTGTGATCCACTGTGTCAAACGCAGCTGATAGATCCAACAACACCAAAACAACGCAGTCACCAGAATCAGTCGCCAAGAATATATCGTTAAAAACTTTTAAAAGAGCTGACTCTGTGCTATGAAATGATTTAAAACCGGACTGAAAAACCTCTAAAATATTATTTTCAATGAGATAGGCCATTAGCTGATTATAAACTACCTTCTCAAGAATTTTCTAAACGAAGGGCAATTTAGAAATTGGTCTGTAGTTCGCCAGGACAGCAGTATCCAAGTTTGATTTCTTAATTAGAGGCTGGACAACTGAATGTTTCAGATTTTCAGGAACAGCACCTGAGGACATGCTACTGTTCACAAAACACACGGTTATAACTGAAATGCACGATTAATTTTATTTTGAGTTTTAATGAGTTGCATTTCCTCATAACTCCTATGAGCATTTCTTTACACAAAACTATGTATTAATGATAGATTGCCATCCCTCGATTTTTAGCCACAGATTGTTTCAGGTCACATTTTAAGCCAGCGTACAAGGAACATAAATTTCCTTTGAGTCTGAGCTTATAGATCGTTTTTCTGTTAAAGTATCTATGAATTTTTCCACTTGTTTCACAGCACGTACAGTATATTATCAGGCAAACTACAATGAAGTGTTGCCAGTTCACATTCCTTTCACTTCCTGGTGCTGATAGGATCATTATTTCCCAGCAAATTTTATCTTCATAAGTGACAGTCATGTGCATCATGGTCCACAGTAGTGTTAAAGCAATGTGCTGGTGAAGATTTTCAGTCAAAGCAATACTGTAGTTCCAACCTTTTGATATGGGCTACTGTGACAAAAGTTATGAACAATTAACAACTTGCTCTAAAAATAAAACAAAGAAAATAAAATAATTCTGTTTGGATAGGCAAATAGCTAGTTTGAGATTGGCTAAGTCCAAAGCAAATTGCTCCAAAATTTCACAAAAATCATGCAAAATCTATTTTTACTAATCTTTTTTTTTAACAACTATGAAATGTTTGAGATTAGTTGTTTTAAAATCAGTCTAAGTCTGGGTGGACGGATTGGACGGCATCTGCAGCCAGTTTCTTTGGATCCGCCTTGACGGACCTTTAGAGCTTCTTCATGCCTACAGCCATCAGCATCTATAACATCTCTTAATGAAACTAGGATAATGAATTACAACATTTAATTTCTCTTTGAGATTAATAAATTATCTTTGAATTGAGCTGAATTGGCAGCCATTCACTTTGGTAATGGACCCATTTTGATTAGTCGTTAGCTTGTTAATTAATAAGAACAAATCAATTTTTCACCAAACCAAGGTTATTGTTTGAGCAATCTACACCAGGTAAGATTTACAAGGTTTATAACCTTTCCACAGACCTTGACTTAAAGTGCGACTAAACCCAAAATTAACTTTTTTTAGCTGATAAACTCCCTAGAATGTGTTTAAAATGTTATCTAGCACTATGGCTGTGTTTATTCTCACATAATTGTGCATATCTGTGTAAATTGGCAATATTTGGCAATATTTGGTCTAAAAATGTGTTTACGGTAGTTCTATGGGTTGAACTGGTGGATTACACCTTAATTTTCTTATTTGTGCAAACGCTCATGTGTGACATGTCTGCTCATGTGTGATATCACACAGGTGGTTCATGGGCGTAGCCAGAATTTTAAGGGGGGCGGTTCGTTTTAAATAAGAAGTTGACCAAACCAAACTAATGTGCCTGGATAGGTCAATGGATATAGTGTTTGCCTTCAGTCCCAAAGCTCATGGGTTCAAGTCCTGCATGGTACAATGTTTTTTTTTTTTTTTTATTCATTCCAGATTAAAAAAGCACAAGAAAACTATTTACAAAACAGCAAGAAATAAAACAATGCATTAAATGAAAGGAATCAGACGAAGAAAATAATCTTATCTGCCCCTTCTCAAACTATTTTTTTTTCAAACACTCTTTTATTGGATAAAAAAAGAAGAATGTGTTAACCACAGGCATATTAACTACTTTTTTTATCCAATAAAAGACAAATGTAAAATTAGTTGTTTGAATCGAGTGTTTGAAAAAAAAATTAGTTTGAGAAGGGGCAGATAAGATTATTTTCTTCTTCTGCTTCTCAAACTAATTTTTTAAGGCTCCATAGGGAGCTAGCTCCCTTTATGTGAAAGGGAGACAATTCAACTTGTTCTTTCATCTTTAAAAACTGTGTTAGGATAGGCTAAGTGCTTGGTGACTGTCCAGTACTGTACATGTATTCATTTATTCTTCTTCTTCTTCTTCTTCTTTCGGCTTTTCCCTTTTCAGGGGTCGCCACAGCGAGTCATCCTCCTCCACCTCACTCTGTCCTCTGCATCCTCTGTCCTCACTCCAACCACCTCCACGTCCTCCCTAACTGCATCCATATATCTCCTCTTTGGTCTCCCTCTTTGTCTTTTTCCTGGCAGCTGCATTTCTAACATCCTTCTACCAATATAACCACTGTCCCTCCTCTGGACATGTCCAAACCATCTCAGTCTGGCCTCCCTAACTTTATCTCCCAGTTGTTTAACATGTGCTGTACCTCTGATGATCTCATTCCTGATCTTATCCATCCTTGTCACTCCTAAGGAGAACCTCAGCATCTTCATTTCTGCCACTTCCAGTTCTTTCTCCTGTCTTTTTGTCAATGCCACTGTCTCCAGACCATACAACATAGCTGGTCTCACCACTGTCTTGTAAACTTTTCCTTTGACCTTTGCTGACACCTTTTTGTCACAAATCACTCCTGAAACTTTTCTCCATCCGCTCCATCCTGCCTGGACTCTCTTTTTCACCTCTTTACCACATTCCCCATTTTCCTGGACAGTGGACCCCAAGTACTTGAAGTCCTGCACCTTTGTGACCTCTGCTCCTTGTAGCCTCACTGTTCCACTGGCCTCCCTCTCATTCACACACATGTACTCTGTCTTACTACGACTGACTTTCATTCCTCTTCTTTCAAGAGCATACCTCCACCTCTCCAAGTTCTCTTCCACTTGTTCCCTGTTCTCACCACAGATCACAATGTCATCTGCAAACATCATAGTCCATGGGGATTCCTGCCTGACCTCATCTGTTAGTCGGTCCATCACCAGAGCAAACAAGAAGGGGCTCAGAGCCGATCCTTGATGCAATCCCACCGCCACCTTGAAGCTATCTGTCACTCCCACAGCACATCTCACCACTGTCCTGCTGTCCTCATACATGTCCTGTACCAGTCTAACATACTTTTCTGCCACTCCAGATTTCCTCATGCAATACCACACCTCTTCTCTTGGTACCCTGTCATATGCTTTTTCTAAATCCACAAACACACAATGGAGTTCTTTCTGACCCTCTCTGTATACTGCTGCTCACAGATAGTCACATCTTATCTAAGTCTTGCTTCCACAACTCTCTCCCAGATCTTCATTGTGTGGCTCATCAACTTAATTCCCCTGTAGTTGCTACAACTTTGTACATCACCCTTGTTCTTAAAAATGGGAACCAGCACACTTCTTCTCCATTCTTCAGGCATTTTCTCACCCTCAAATATTCCATTAAATATTTGAGTCAAAAACCTCACTGCCATCTCTCCAAGACATTTCCAAACCTCCACTGGTATGTCATCAGGTCCTACTGCCTTCCCCTTCTTCATTCTTTTCAGAGCTTTCCGGACTTCACCCTCACTAATCTTTCCCACTTCCTGGTCCACAGTTTCTATTACCTCCACTCTTCTTTCTCTTTCATTCTCTTCATTCATTAGCTCCTCAAAGTAATCCTTCCATCTTCCCATCACACTCTCCTCACTTGTTAGAACATTCCCATTCCCATCTTTAATAAGCCTAACCTGCTGCACATCCTTTCCAGCCTGATCCCTCTGTCTTGCCAATCGGTACAAGTCCTTCTCGCCCTCTTTAGTGTCCAGTCTCCCATATAACTCATTGTACGCCCTCTGCTTTGCCTTAGCTACTTCCCTCTTTGCTCTATGTCCCATCTCCTTATATTCCTGTCTCCTCTCTTCAGTCCTCTCACTGTCATATTTCTTCTTGGCTAATCTCTTTCTTTGAATGGCGTCCTGCACTTCACTATTCCACCACCAGGTTTCCTTATCATCCATTCTCTGTCCAGATGACACACCAAGTACCTTCCTACCTGTCTCTCTAATTACTGTTGCTGTAGTAGCCCAGTCACTTGGAAGCTCTTTCTTACCACCCAGAGCCTTTAACAGCTCGTCTCTGAATTTCTCACAACATTCTTCCTTCTTTAGCTTCCACCATTTGGTCTTCTTCTCTGGTTTTACTCTTTTTCTCTTCTTCGCAACAACAGTCATTCTACACACAACCATCCGATGCTGTTTGGCCACGCTCTCCCCTGCTACAACTTTACAGTCTCCAATCTCTCTCAGGTTTCCTCTTCTACACAGAATGTAGTCGACTTGTGTACTCCTTCCTCCACTCTTATAGGTCACTCTATGTTCCTCCCTCTTTTGGAAATAGGTATTGACTATAGCCATTTCCATTCTCTTGGCAAAATCCACCACCATCTGTCCTTCCTGGTTTCTTTCCTTGACACCAAACCTACCCATCACTTCCTCATCCCCTCTGTTTCCTTCACCAACATGTCCATTCAGGTCTGCTCCAATCACCACTCTTTCCTCCCTGGGAATACTCTCTATCACTTCATCCAAATCTTTCCAAAATTCATCTTTCTCCTCCCCATCACATCCAACCTGTGGAGCATAACCACTTACTATGTTTAGCATCAGACCTTCTACTTCTACCTTTAGACACATCACCCTATCTGACACTCTCTTCACATCTACTACATTCTTTGCCAACTCCTCCTTCAGGACCACCCCTACTCCATTTCTCTTTCTATCCACACCATGGTAAAACAGTTTGAACCCTGCTCCAATACTGCGAGCCTTGCTGCCCTTCCACTTGGTCTCTTGGACACATAAAACATCTACCTTTCTTCTCTGCATCATGTCAGCCAGCTCTCTACCTTTGCCTGTCATTGTCCCCACATTTAGAGTTGCAACCCTCAGTCCTACATTCTTCACTTTCCTCCTCTCCCTCTGTCTCCTGACACGTTTTCCTCCTCGGCGTCTTCGACTAACAGTAGTACAATTTCCGCCGGCACCCTGTTTGTCAACAGCACCGGTGGCGGACGTTGTTAACCCGGGCCTCGACCGATCCGGTATGGTTTCACTTTGATGAACTCGCATTATGGTTTTGGCAAGTGTTTTACGTCGGATGCCATTCCTGACACAACCCTCACCATTTACCCGGGCTTGGGACCGGCACAAGAGATACACTGGCTTGTGCTCCCTAGTGGCTGGCTTGTTTTTATATATACTGTATATTAAAAAAAAAAAAAAATAAAAAAATTTTTTTTTTATTTTTTTTTTAACTATGTGATCCTACTTACGAATTTCTGACATACGAGCGCCCCCTAGGGACGGAACTCGCTCGTAAGTCGGGGACTACCTGTACCGACAGCCTTTTTGGAGAGGCTAACAGGCTAACGAGTGCTGCTAATGGCAAGGGCTAACATCAGCTAACACGGAGCAGCTTGTTTTGGATGGACGAGCATTGCGGAGAAACGGCTTTCAGTAAGTTAAAAAAAATTTCTGGCTCCAAATGTATGAAGTTAACAAGCTAACAGTCCTTCTTGTAAACAGTTTTGACCGCGTGTGCACGTGTGGAGCGGAACGAAGCTGGGGGAGCTCGGACGTGAAAGCGCTAATATGCTAAAAGACGAAGGCAGGCTTTGACTAGCTCAAAGTAAGAAATTATATTTTTTATTTATTCATTTATTTACATGTGATACTGTAATTATGCACTAGGTGTGTTAGGTGTGTTAGGCTAGGCGAAGTGCTTGGTAACTGTACAGTAACATACATATACGTGCAGGCAGTGGCGGCTCGGGTGGACTCCGACTTACGGCAAAATCGACCTATGAACGGTCCTTAGGTCCGGAACTCGTTTGTAAGTCGCGGACTAGCTGTATATACCATATATATAAATGCATTAAATGCATGCATACATACATACTTTGTATATATATACAATATACTGTATATGTATATATATATATATATATATATATATATATATATATATATATATATATATATATATATATATATATATATATATATATATATATATATATATATATATATATATTAATGCTGGGAAAGTTAAAGCGTTAACTCATGAGATTAATGTAAAATGATTAATCAGTTAATATTATAAAAATGAAGATTAATCTCGCTTTCAGTCTAGTGGGGGCAGTAATGCGCTTAAAGTCGTTTGCCAACCGCCAGCAGAAGAAGAGAGCAGCTCGCCTCCCGTGCAACTGATATGCGCATGCGCAAATGAGCTGACGTATGTCACTTCTGGAGACGGCCTGGATAATAGGGGTGGGCGATACTGAGAATTTTGGAATCAATCCGATACCAAGTAAATACTGTGCTAGAATCGCATACTTCGATACCAATTCCGATACTTGGGGGCGCTGTTGAGCCGCACAAAATTGAACAGTGTGAGTAACAAAATATTTGCCCATCACCTCTTTTACAACACACAGTTGTTTAAATAAAAGTCACCAGTGCAAAATAACAAAAAAGCAGCAATGTTACAAAAACATAACACTGTCAAAATCACAAAAACAGTGATAAGTGATAAACAAAAACAAAAAAAA
>JBBPBX010023971.1:0-40077 GCA_038048925.1 Garcialebias charrua
CGCCCACCGACTCACAACATCCCGAGTTGAGGTCAGTAGCACGCCACCTCCACCATAAATGGTGTTGGTCTCGTACCTCTTTCCCCCCCTGAGACGCCGGATGGTGGACCAGAATCGCCTCGAAGCCGTACGGAAGTCATTCTCCATGGCCTCTCCGAACTCCTCCCACGCCCGAGTTTTTGCCTCAGCAACCACCCGAGCCGCATGCCGCTTGGACTGCCGGTACCTATCAGCTGCTTCCGGGGTCCCACAAGCCAAAAAGGCCCAATAGGACTCCTTCTTCAGCCTGACAGCATCCCTCACTGCCGGTGTCCACCACCGGGTTCGAGGGTTGCCACCACGACAGGCACCAACAACCTTGCGGCCACAGCTCCGATAAGCTGCCTCGACAATAGAGGCGCGGAACATGGCCCACTCGGACTCCATGTCCCCCGCCTCCCTTGGAACGTGTTCAAAGCTCTCCCGGAGGTGGGAGTTAAAGCTCCGTCTTACGGGAGACTCTGCCAGACGTTCCCAGCAGACCCTCACAATACGTTTGGGTCTGCCAGGTCTGACCGGCATCCTTCCCCCACCATCGGAGCCAACTCACCACCAGGTAGTGGTCAGTGGACAGCTCCGCCCCTCTCTTCACCCGAGTGTCCAGGACATGCGGCCGCAGATCAGATGAGACGACAACAAAGTCGATCATCGAACTGCGACCTAGGGTGTCCTGGTGCCAAGAGCACATATGGACACCCTTATGCTTAAACATGGTGTTCGTTATGGACAATCCATGACGAGCACAGAAGTCCAATAACAGAACACCACTCTGGTTCAGATCAGGGGGGCCGTTCCTCCCAACCACACCCCTCCAGGTCTCACTGTCATTGCCCACGTGAGCGTTGAAGTCCCCCAGTAGAACAAGGGAGTCCCCAGGAGGCGCACTCTCCAATACCCCCTCCAAGGACTCCAAAAAGGGTGGGTAGTCTGAGCTGCCGTTTGGTGCATAGGCACAAACAACAGTCAGAGCCCGTCCCCCCACACGTAGGCGAAGGGAGGCTACCCTCTCGTTCACCGGGGTGAACCCCAACGTACAGGCACCAAGATGGGGGGCAACCAGTATGCCCACTCCTGCTCGGCGCCTCTCACCAGGGGCAACTCCAGAGTGGAAGAGTGTCCAACCCCTCTCAAGGAAACTGGTTCCAGAGCCAGAGCCATGCGTTGAGGTGAGTCCGACTATTTCTAGTCGGAACCTCTCAACCTCACACACTAGCTCAGGCTCCTTCCCCACCAGAGAGGTGACATTCCATGTCCCAATGGCCAGCTTCTGTAGCCGAGGATCAGACCGCCAGGGTCCCCGCCCTCGGCCGCCACCCATCTCACATTGCACCCGACCCCTTTGGTTTAGACAGATGGCTGTCAAAAATCATAAAAAAGGGTTATGCACTTCAGTTTGCAACAAAACCACCACCTTTCAGGGGGATTCTGGAAACAGTGTTGCCAGACCCACGTCAAAACTCCTCCCTTCTGTCAGAAATTCAGGAAATGCTGAAAAAGGGAGCAATCTCCAAGGTGGCAGAAGGAGAGCAGAACAAAGGGTTCTACTCTCGCTATTTTCTCGTCCCCAAAAAGAACGGAGGCTCGAGACCAGTTTTAGACCTGTCGGTCTTCAACAGATCAATTCTAGTGAGAGGTTTTCACATGCTCACAATAAAACAGCTGCTGAAGAATGTTCACAAGGGAGACTGGTTCACATCCTTGGATCTGAAGGATGCTTACTGGCACATCAGCATCATCCCCCAACACAGGAAATACCTCAGGTTTTCCTTCCAGGGGAACCAGTTCGAGTTCAACAGACTGGTATTCGGCTACTCGTTAGCTCCCAGAACTTTTTCAAAGTGTGTGGAAGCAGCGATACGCCCACTCCGCTCAGCGGGGATGCGGATTCTGTTTTACTTAGACGATCTGCTCATTTTAAGCAGATCGAGAGAGGAGGCAGCAACTCAGACCAGAGTGTTAGCAGAACACCTCCTGGACCTCGGTTTTGCCATAAACTGGACGAAAAGCTCCGTAACCCCAGCACAGTCCATCGTGTACCTGGGGATAGAACTGGATTCACGCTTGATGAGGGCTCGCCTGTCAGAGCAGAGGGCAGCCGATCTGACGGCACAGTTGAAGCGCGTCCAACCCGGGAAGGTGGTGACGGCGGCAACAATTATGCGGTTGTTGGGCCTGATGGCAGCCGCCCATCTGGTGATAAATTTGGGTTTATTACACATGAGATCGACCCAACATTGGTTTGCCAGCCTGCGTGTGGACCCGGTGCGCCAGAAGCGCAGGATGGTGTTGGTTCCTCCATCTGTAAGGTCGGACCTACGTCACTGGAAAAGCACCCGCATCATGAAGGCGGGTGTCTCCATGATCACACCTACTTCTCACATCCCAGTGTTCACGGATGCTTCTCTGATGGGATGGGGGGGAACGTGTCTGTCCCAATCGGTGGGGGGAAGGTGGCCAAGCCACATTCACCTTCACATAAACGTTCTGGAACTAATGACAGTCCAGAAGGTTTTACTTCATTTTTCCCATCTGGTTCAGCAGCAACATGTACTAGTGCACACCGACAACCAGGTGGCAGCCTCGTACATCAATCGTCAGGGGGGATCTCGCTCAGCTCAGTTGCTGCACGTTGCCAGACAACTACTGCTGTGGGCTCAACAGAACTTGCTCTCTCTGAGAGCAGTGTACATCCCCGGGGTGCTGAACGTAGGAGCAGACATCATGTCGAGGGGGGGCCCACGTCAGGGGGACTGGTCCCTCCACTCAGACATAGTAAATCAGATTTGGACCAGGTTCGGGCGCGCGGAGGTAGACCTCTTCGCAGCCCGAGACAACAGGAAGTGTCCACTCTGGTGCTCACTGAACCCCAAAGACGACCCCCCTCTGGGGGTGGACGCTTTTGCGCTCAGCTGGTGGTCAGAGAAAAGCCTGTATGCTTTCCCACCAGTTTCTCTCATCCCGAGGGTACTGGGGCGAGTCCGGGAAGAGAAACTGTCTCTCATCCTGGTGGCCCCAGAGCGCAGGTATGCCCCCTGGTTCCCAGACCTGCAGCAGCTAGTAGTGGACAACCCTCTGCAGCTGCCATGGAGGGAGGATGCTCTCCTCCAAGCAGGAGGGGCGATCAGGCATTTCCCGGAAATAGGCCAACGCCTTTGGGCCTGGAAGCTGAGCGGCGCCGCCTAACAAGTTTAGGCCTCACCCCAGCCGTGGTCAGGACAATTCAGGACGCCCGCGCGTCGTCCACCACTACGCTTTATGCGTCTAAGTGGGCAGCTTTTCAGCAGTGGTGCAGGGACAGGGACATTGAGGCCACATCATGTGACATTGGCTGTGTCCTAGCGTTTCTTCAGCTGCTGTTTGATAGAGAGCTAGCGTTTAGCACGATAAAGGTGTACGCGGCGGCTATATCATCATGTCATGAAGGTATCGGCGGTAGGACGTTATTCAATCAGATGCTGTTGAAACGTTTCCTTAGGGGCGTGAGACGCCTTAGGCCCTTGAAGCGTGACATCACCCCTCAGTGGGA
Source organism: Garcialebias charrua (assembly GCA_038048925.1). Taxonomy (NCBI): domain Eukaryota; kingdom Metazoa; phylum Chordata; class Actinopteri; order Cyprinodontiformes; family Rivulidae; genus Garcialebias; species Garcialebias charrua. The sequence continues at coordinate 3,566 of JBBPBX010023971.1, forward strand.
TCTAACATTGGTTCTAGGCGCTTTAACCAAAGCCCCTTTTGAACCCTTAGGGGAAGTGTCAATGAAGTTTTTGTCCATAAAAACTGCTCTTCTGTTGGCGCTCACGTCTGCAAAGAGGGTCAGTGACCTCTGTGCGCTTTCTGTGGCTCCCTCTTGTTTACAAATTAAACCTGATGGCAGCGCAGCAACTTTGAGGCCTAACCCGGCTTTTATCCCAAAGTCGATCACCAGCAGTTTCAAGTCACGGACAATAACTCTGAGCGGGTTCCATCTCCCTCCCCATTCATCGGAGGAGGAGGTTAGGTCACATCTGCTGTGCCCAGTTAGGGCTCTTAGATGTTATATGGCTCGCACAGAGGGGGTGCGCCTTTCTCAAAATCTGTTTGTCCATTATAGGGACAACTCAGCGGGTCGGGCTCTGTCCTCTCAGCGCCTCTCCCACTGGCTTTGTGAGGCCATAACGGAGGCTTACAAAGCTGCAGGGAAGGAGCCTCCTGCATCCCTGCGAGCTCATTCGACGCGAGCGATTGCGTCGTCCACAGCTCTGCATGGTGGGATGTCGGTCAGCGACATCTGTCAGGCCGCAGCTTGGGGCTCGCCCTGTTCTTTCACCCGTTTTTATTTACGGGATGTTTCTACTTTTTCTATGACTCATTCAGTCCTGGGAGTCCTGGATAAGTAGTAGGAGTTCACCTCCTAATGTTCTAACTGCCTGCTGTACATAGTTCTTGTGGCAGTTCGATTCTTACCCCCTTTTTTTGTGGGGGTCTTTTGCAGCCTGAGAGTGACCCTCTCACCGGCAATGTAAAAAAAAAAAAAACATCAACAAATAAAACATTTCGTTTTTCAATGTTGTGGCCCGCTGTTCTGCAGCAGGGCACATCTGGAGGTTGATTAAAGGCCTACGGGCCTTCCTCCAGCCCACCACCGGACCTCCCTCATTCATTGAGGGAGGACAGGCTTATTGGGATTAGGTGGGCAGGTGCTCCGCGTTGGTTGGATCCAGCGTGGCATGGACTATTTCCTGCTTCGCCCTTTATTCCAATAGGAGCTAAAGGGCTACGCTATACGACGTTAGAACGTTGGTTACGTACCGTAACCCCAGATTCTACGAGTATAGCGGAGCCCTTTAGCTATCGAGCCACTCTGCATCCAAAATGGCTGAATGAATTAGCTATTTTTGGAGGATGGTTCACCTCGGTCGAGGGGTTTTACCGACCGAGGGGTGGGCCCATCCGGTAGGTGGGCGTGGACTAAAAGGTTTTCAGTAGGCGCTGACGCGCGAGGGAGGATTCCAATAGGAGCTAAAGGGCTCCGCTATACTCGTAGAATCTGGGGTTACGGTACGTAACCAACGTTTCACTTTGTTGACAAACGGCCCACTGACGACAACCCTCATCCTACTTTGTGGCTGGGCGATGGTTCTAAACCCCCGGAGAAGAGGCGCCGGGTCCTCACAGATAAAAACAGTGTGACGACGAGGACATCAGGTATTATTTCAAGTGTATGAAGGGCACAGCAGTAGTATTTGTTTCGTCGTCGGTATTACGATTTTCTCTGCTATTAAAGGTGCACTATGTAACTTTGTAATGCAGTCTGTAACTTTTCTAACAATATATTTTTAACATATTTCTTCACTCTGTCACTATCTACTGACAGACTGATGTTAGACAAAGTAATCTCTGAAAAAAACTATAGTCCCCTTGCTTCTCTATCAGCATTTATAAAAACACTAAAAACACAGAGTGACCCGGACAATGACCAGCCAATAAAAACAGAGTTGTTTGTCACGCCCCAACCCACGCCCCCGCCTGTCCCAGCCCCAGCGCCGCGCACGTTCTCATTCAAAGGATTGCAAAGCGATGCAGGACTGATTTGTATGTGACACAAATGTATTAAATATCCCTTCTTCATCCCAGAGCTGGACTTTTCTTTTGTTTTTTTGCCAAAAGTCAAGTGATCGCTTCATCCTTCACTGACAGGAATGAGGAAATGGATTTGTCACGAGCGAAAAAAAACTCATGTCCAACGTGGCTGCGTGAAGCTCTGCTGATTTCAGGGTGTTTTTGTGTTGTTGGACCAGTGCTTCATGGTTTTATTTTATTTTTTAGAACGTTTTATTAACATATAATCACAGAACTTCGCAGCGTCTGCCACAGGACATGTAGTGGGGGCGGAGCATTCCAGACATTCCAGATCCACTGACAGAAATGAGGAAGTCACGAGCGAATTAAATCATGTCCAACGTGGCTGCGTGAAGCTCTGCTGATTTCAGGGTGTTTTTGTGTTGTGGACCAGTGCTTCATGGTTTTATTTTTTTTTAGAACGTTTTATTAACATATAAACACAGAATATTGAAGCGGCTCCGAGCGGACATGCAGCAGGAGGCGGAGCTGAACTCAAGTTCAGCAGAGCACGGACTGTGGAGCAGAATGCTTTTCCCTGCTGAAAATATTTCTAAGTCCGGAGCACAACAGAAAGTTACACATAGCACCTTTAATTAAAATGTGACGTGTTTATGGCACTGACTGCATCACGTGGTACATGAGGTGGAACTAGCTTGTGTACCTTTATTGTGTACAATCAAAATATTGTATTGTAGTTTCATGACAGACATGTTTAGGAATAATCCCAGAAATATATATATATATTTTTTTACAAATCATACTCTATTTTAAATTGTATCTGTGATAATGTACCAGGTTTTTCCTAATTTTCTAGAGAGCTTTGGAGATGTTGCATGTGAGGGATGGGTGTTTGTTGTCCTCCCCAGAGTAAATTTGACAGGAGGGTAAATGTTGTAAATGCTGTGGGGAAAACCTTAAAGCTCGTATATGTAACTTTTCTAACAATATTTTTTAAACATATTTCTTCACTCTGTCACTATCTCCTGACAGACTGATGTTAGACAAAGTAATCTCTGAAAAAAACTATAGTCCCCTTGCTTCTCTAAAAGCATTTTTAAAAAGCCACAGTGACCCGCCGTTAACCAGCCAATAAAAACAGAGCTTTTCACTTCTCACTCCCTAACCCACGCCCCCGCCTGTCCCAGCCCGCAGCGGCCGCGCAGGTTCTCGTTCAAAGTATTGCAAAGCGATGCAAAACTGTTTTGTATGTGACACAAATGTATTAAATTCCCCTTCTTCATCCCTGATCTGGACTTTTCTTTTGTTTTTTTGCCAAAAGTCAAGTGATCGCTTCCTCCTCCGCTGAGTCATGACAGAAACATTGAGGAAATGAATGAATTTGTCACGAGCGAATTAAACTCATGTCCAACGTGGCTGCGCGCGGCTCTGCAGATTTCATGGTGTTCTGGTGTGCTGGACCAGCGCTCCCTGTTTTTATTTTATTTTTTAGAACGTTTTATTAACATATAATCACAGAACTTCGCAGCGGCTGACAGGACATGCAGTGGAGGCGGAGCTAAGGAGGCTGAGCTGAATTTCACCGAGAGCAAGAGGGAGCAGAGCCATATATGGCTCTGCGGGGGAGGGACCAGAAACGTGTCTCTGTTCAAAATTTTCCTAAGTTCCAGCGTGTTCCAGAAATTACATTTTGAACCTTTAAATTGTATCTGTGATAATGTACCAGGTTTTTCCTAATTTTCTAGAGAGCTTTGTTGCATGCGAGGGATGGGTGTTTGTTGTCCTCCCCAGAGTAAATTTGACAGGAGGGTAAATGTTATAAATGCTGTGGGGAAAACCTTAATGTATCTTACATTAATAATTGTGTTTTATTGTTCCCTTCAGATGAGCCTGACGAGCTGGATGAGAATGAGGAGCTGTGCTCAACATCAGAGTCATCCTGTGATGCCCAAACAAAGTGGTCAGACCCAAAGATGGAGGAACACACCTATTCAAAAAGGTGTGCACCATCCCCAGCGCTGCCTCACCATGTTTCAGTCAGTATTTTACAGAGTGATGCAGACTCCCTTTTGTATACTGGGATTCCTCTCATTGAGTTTCACACACTTGTATCCAATCTACAACAATTTGCTCCTACTTCGTTTTCAATGCCTGTTTTGGACCAAATCCTAATGACTTTGATGAAACTCAGACAGAACTTTGACATGGCCGATTTAGCAGTGCGCTTTAATATACCACATGCTCATGTCTGCAGGGTTGTTCGAAAGTGTATAGACGTAATGTCTGAACACACCAAGGATCTTATTATGTGGCTGCCTCGTGAAACTATCAAAGCAACATTGCCAAAAGCTTTTAAAGAGCACTTTTCAAACACAACCTGTGTCATTGACTGCACAGAGACAGTTTTGCAGAAAGCCAAAAACTTGGACTCTAGAAGCGACTCATACAGTAACTACTATGGCAACAACACTGTGAAATATTTAGTGGCTGTTTCTCCCTCTGGAGTTATTATGTTTATCTCAGATGCTTATGGCAGCAAATGCAGTGGCAGGTATATAATACAGAACTCAGGGTTTCTGGACTGTTTACGTGCTGGAGATGAGGTGATGGGTGACCATGGTTTCACAGTGAGGGATTTGCTGGAGGAGCGTAGCGTGAATCTAATCGCTCCACACAAAGGATGCCAGCTGACCAGTGAGGAGGTCACTCGTACACGCCGCATTGCTCACGCCTGCACTCGTGTTGAGCAGGTAATGAGGCATCTGAAGTTGTACAAGATTCTTTCTCAGACGGTGCCAATTAACTTGGTGTCAAAAATTGACAAAATACTTCAGGTTTGCGCAGGCTTAGTGAATTTTAGACCTAAGCTTAATTCTACATAATAAAATTACACTTAAACATGCACTGAGCATTTTCTGACAACTGACGTACAACTGTACAATCTTAAGTATAAAGTATAAATGTTAACTACCGGTACTCCTCATTAACTCCACGCAGACTCTCTCACTGGTACATTTTCATCTTTAAATCCCTTCTTGGTCTGCTGCCTTCATACATCTTCTGCTACATGCGCTACAGCGTGCGCTCTCAGGACATCATTACCTGCAGTGTTCCCTCAGTGAGGACTAAACTAGACAAAAGGGTCTTCTCCTACTCTGCTCCTGTTTCCTGGAACACCTTGCAAAAATATCTGAAACTCTTGAACTTGACCTCTCTAAGTGGCTTCAAACATCTGTTAAGTTCCTGGCAAATACCAATGCAGACATGTTCCTGTTTTTAGTATTTTACATCGCTTTACGTTTTAGCTGTTTTTGTTTAGTATTTTTGTTTTTTTTTTCATTTTTTTTTTCCAATTCATATGCTTTCTTTTATGATTGTCTATTGTCATCATTCTTTGTCAAAATCTGGTCTCTATTGTAAATGAGTCCTCGAGGTTCAATGAGACTTTTTTTTTTTTTTGGGGTTCAATGAGACTAACCTGTATAAATAAAGGTTGAATGAATAAACTGGTAAAGTGCTGTAGTTTTAGAGCTGAAACGTTTAATTTGTTATTAAATGATCTACACACTAATCAACATTTTAACACAAATGTAATTTGTAAAAAACAAAATAAAAATGATTGTTGTCCCTATATTGTACAGTATGTCTTCAAGTTTTATGTTTCTAATAAAACTAAAAACAACAATTAAGACTGTTATTTTCTCCCTAGATTCATACAGTGCTTTTCATGTTTTATAGTAGTACTGTAGTCTCTCACTTTTTCGTGGTTTGTGGACATACTGTCATAATACAGTATTGAACAACAATGGAATTTTTTTTTTGTACAAGACACATGATTGTTGACTGTACAGTAATATCACTGTACTCATGGTTGTGAAAAAGTTGATGACAAAAGACAAAAACTGGACAGGTGCCGCCATTTTGTACCAGTAGTTTTCTTTCCTTCAGCCTCCACTGTGTTTCCCTCAACTCAATGCTGTGCTGTAACTGTGGTGCCTCTGGGCTATGTTTTCTGTCAAGCAGTGTTTTTGCAAAGCAAAGTCATGACTGCTGAACCAGCCTTTCAAACGTAAAATTTAATTCATAGAAAAGTAAAAAAAAAAAGAAGAAAATTCAACTTTACAAACGTAAGATTTGCACGAAAGTGTAAATAATGTCTGTACATGTCTCTAAGAAACAGAGCATTGTGCTTGGTAACCCGGGTGATGACTGGTTCAGTAATAATAATAATAATAATAATGAATTTAATTTATAACGCACTTTTCATTAACGAAAATCTCAAAGTGCAGTAACCGTCAGCTCTGTTGTCCTGGCTGCTGATTGGCTGTTATCGTCTGTTTTATCAGCACTCTTTTTCAACTGGTCTTCAAGTGTGTTATGGCTCCTAAACATACTACAGTCCATGCATTCAGAAGTTTCTGGCGGTGGCAAATTGAAACAGCAGAAATGCTTAGTAACCCAACCGATGATTGGCTCAGTTAACATGAGAGACATTTAATCTGTTTACCTGTGCTCTTTTTCAACTGGACTTCTTATGACTCCTAAACGTTCTGTGCATTCAGAAGTTTCTGGAGACGAACTGAAACGCTAGAGGAAGATGATGACGATTAAAAAAGAAGTTGAACTTCTGAACAGACTTAAAGATGGCCATGGTATGGATGTTGGATGCCTTTATGGCACGATTGTTAAGATAGTAGCGGCATTGGTCGTGTGGATTAATGATTGCAACAAAAAAAAAGTATCACTTTGGATACTAACACCATCTGGACAAAGGTGAAACAACTTTATGACCGTCTTGCTTGCAGCAGCACGGAAGAAGCAGACATGGGGATGCAAATAGGGGGCCGAACCCAAAGCTGGCCCTTTGACCACCTGGTTCATCCACTGAACCACTGCTTTTAGTGCCAGCAAGTGATGGTTCGACAAATTTCAAAAACGATTTGGATTAAAAAGTGTTTCTCTGCACGGAGAGGCTGCGTCCACTGATAAAGCAGGAGCAGAGGAGTTTGTTAACATGATGTTCAAAGATCTGATCACGAGAGGGGCTACAGGCCTGAACAAGTTTTTAACATGGACCCTGTTCTGGAAATGGATGTCATCTCACACTTTTATTATGAAGGAAGAAGCCAAAGCCCCTGGTTTCATCTCATCTTCATCATCATCATTGGACAGATAATTCTTCATCTCCATCTTTTCATCTTCTCTGGTGAGTACCCATTTAAAATTAACATTTTTTTAAAAGGTTTAAGAGTTTAGCAAATTGTTAGGAACATTGCAAGAGTGTGGAAAGGGTTTTAAATGCCTTAATAAATAAATAAATGAATATATATAGTATATAACTACTAAAACTTACTACCGGTACTATTAATACTTGTACTACTATCCCTACTTTGCGGTTTTTCACTTATCACGTGGCGGTGGGGGGCTGGGAACCGAACCCCCGCGATCAATTAAGGACTACTGTACACACAGAATATTCATCTGCTCACTGCATTTTAAAGAGATTAAGGCATTTGTTCCAGAGCTGAATCTTCTTTACAACAACTTATTCTACCAACGTTGGAACCAGACCCTTGTCCTTCACTTCGCTTTGTACTAGGGTCTGGGACTTCTCCCATAGACAACTATTTCTCCGGTAGATTTTTGACCGGACCAATCAGAGAACAGAAGGCGGAGTTTTGTTAGTTTAGCCTGGCGAGGTCCAGGCTATCAGATAAATAGCTCAGAAACCACTCGGTGGATATTTTTTCTGCTACCAGTGTGTAATTATATGGCTCTAATTTACTGACTGTTGGCCTAGATGAAACATTTGAGATAAAATTCGATTTTTTATAATTTATTTTCGTAGCGCACCCGAGGCTGTTTGGAAAATGTCAAACCGAAACTATTTAAATCCAGCAGATTTGACCATTTCGTGAATTGATTTAGGAACTGTTAAGCTCAGGAACACTTCTGATATCAAAGTCAAAGTCAAAGTCAAAGTCAACTTTATTGTCAGATCTGCAATATGTACTGTACAGGACATACACAGGACCGAAATTGCGTTTCTCTCAGTCCCTCGGTGCAACAGTAAACATCTAAACATTGAAACACTGAAACATATAATAATAGACATAAGCATAAAAATAGTAAAACTAACACTGTCCTGAGTTTTTTTTTTTTTTTTTTTTTTTTTTTTTTTTTGCATAGTGGTATAAAAAAAGAGTATAAAAAGTATAACTAAAATAAACTAAAGGTTTCTAGCATTGACATTTGCAAAGTGGCAAAGCAGCGTATGAGTCAATGTACACAGTATATGTATGAGGTAGTAGTTGATGTTGTTGTAGAGGCAAAAAGTGGCATATGCAGTAAGGCACATTGGGCATCCCTAAATGTGCCTTACTGCATATGCCACTTTTTTATATAACGTCAGCTAAGAAATATATATTTTTCTCAGCAAAGAAATAATAGTTTTTTACCTTGTTTTCTTGAAAATTCCTTCGTGGCGGCAGCCATTTTAACTGACAACGTCAACAGTCGTTCAAAACTCCGCTAAACTAACAAAACTCTGCCCCTTCTGTTCTCTGATTGGTCCGGTCAAAAATCTACCGGAGAAATCCTTCTCAATAGGAGAAGTCCCAGACCCTAGTACAAAGCGAAGTGAAGGACAAGGGTCTGGTTTTAACCAGGCTAGAAGCTTGTGTGAAAAGTAGAAATTGTGGAGGTGTTTTGTGTGTGTATCTGTAAAGTCTTTGTTAAAGGAAATGTTCAACTCCAGGTGTTATGTTGGTGTCCAGATAACCAGCATGCAGCTCTGCTGCCCCAGGCACATCATTGTCAGCTAGACATAGAAGAATAAATGTAAAATATGTCTTATGGTTGGTTTTAATGAAGGTTTGCAAGTATGAAGGTTTGCAAGTACCTGTTACATACATAGATTGTAACTTATAATATTTACTAACCTGGAGGTAGGCCTGGGCGATATGGACTAAAGTTAATATCTTTATTTTTTATTTTTTAGATATATCGTGAAATACAATGTACAGTATATCACTATTTTTTCTTTCCATAAAGTAGTAACAAAAATCCAACCGTTATCTTTTACCCGCTTCTTCCATTTTTGGGTCACGGGGGTCGCCGGTGCCCATGTCCAGCAATCACTGTGTGAGAGGCGGGGTACACCCTGGACAGGTCACAAGTCCATTACAGGGCCACATATTTTCCATATGTAGTTGCTGTATTGCAACTGTGGTTATGTTCCACAGGTTGGATGTGATGTGGAAGAGAAAGATACATTTAGGAAGGATCTGGATGAAGTGATTGAGATTATTCCCAGGGAGGAGAGAGACGAGCAGACCTGATTGAACATGTTGGTGAAGGAAACAGAGGCAATGTAATGATGGGTAGGTTTGGTGTCAAGAAAAGAAAACAGGAAAGAAAGATAGTCACTTTTGCCAAGAAAATGTGTGTTGTGTTAACCTGCATATGACAAAGAAACACAACTTGAAGATACTGTACTGCGATGACTGTGGACTTCAGAAAACACAGTGGAACAACATCAGCAGAGGACATGGACCCAAACCATCTCTGACTGTGGAAACTTCATCCTGGACTTCAAGCAACGTGGATTCTGGACCTCTCCACTCTTCCAGACTCCGCTGATTTACAAACGACATGAAAATTTACTTTCGTCTGAACGGAGGAGGTTGGATCACTGGGCAACAGTCCAGTTCTTTGTCTCCTCAGCAGATAAAATGCTTCAGACATTGTATCTGGTTCAGGAGTGGCTGGACTTGAAGAACGAGACATCTCATGTTCAGGAGTTAATCAGCTGATCAGGGTGTGACACCAGTTTACAAAATTGAATCTCTTCATAATATTCCGAGAGACTGAAATTTTGTTTTTCATTATCTGTAGGCCATAATTATCACAATTACGAGAAATTAAAGCTTGAAATATTTCACTCTACGAGTAATGAATCTCTGTAATATAAGTTTCACTTTTTGAAATGAATGACATTTTTTTGTTTACTTTTTCACTATATTCAATTTTTTTAGATGCACCTGTATACCAAATGAGGAAACTGATTCTGAATTTGCCTTTTAAAATTTATTACAAAAACAACTAATCCAGATAAGAATCATCAACATCAATAAACAAAACAACACAAATGATAAAGGATAATAATTAAGAGAATACATAGTTTGAAAAATACTAGTTTGTAAATATTTACTGTATATCTAACATTTTTTTGTTGTCGTTTGTCTTTCTTCCAATAGGGGGCACACCTGGACCTGTCACTCATATCTGTTTCTCCTTCCTGTCCTCTCAAACCCAGCAAGTCGAAGCAGATGACCGCTTGTCCTGCACCTGGTTCTGCTGGAGGTTTCTTCCTGTTAAAAGGGAGTTTTTCCTTTCCACTGTCACCTCTGTGCTTGCTTAGGATGGGGGTCTGCATTGAAGTGAAGATTTATTGCAATCTGCTCCTTAGATAGATAACTCTTTACTAATTACAAATAACTGTTATATGGCTTGTTTGCACCTTGCATATTGCCCAGAACATCCTTGTAAGAGATTAATAATCTCAGTGGATTTCTTCCAGGTAAAATTAAGGTTAAAAAAGAAAAAAACTTACCGGTAATTGGCTTTTTTTATGTACTGTATATGAATGTTTCTGTTCAGTGCCTTGAAATGACTTCTGTTGTGGCTTGGTGCTATATAAATAAACTGAACTGAATTTAAAAGTACCTGTAGTAAGGTAATTACTAAAATGATAATGAACAAGCTAAACAACAATTAATACCTCAAAGATGAATTCTCTTATCTAAAGCAAAATTACTTATTTGAGCAGGAATTATTTTGGCTTTTATGCACACAAATTTTGACAAAGTCTAACTATTAGATAAATACAACAAATTTAAGTCGGGTCCTCTGGATGGTTTCTTTTCGCTGAAACATTTTGCCTTTTATCCAAAAGACTTCATCAGTCTGAGGAGCCACAACAAACTCAGTCTTATAAAAAGCACCCTCACATAGTGGGTCAACCAGTTTGATGGTGCTCAGATGGTTTCTGGAGCTTCTTGAGCATGAATCAGGATATTGGATAGTTTACTCTGGAGTTTGTTCGAACAATGTTCTTCAATTTGACCAGATCAAGTCATATGTTTTTGCTGCAAGTCTGAAAATAATTCATGAAGTTGCAGCAGCTAAAATGGCATAACCAGACCCAAATGTTGCATCATGCAGCCGGGCCTGGTCTCAGCTCCTCAGTTTGAGGTCTGGGTTCACTCGTCTTTCCAGGGTTTTACTGGTGGATCAGACCAGGATCAAGGAGTGGACCAGCCAAGGAACTACCCAAGGTAGATGAAAGTCACTGTGACAGCTTCAGAGGTCTGTGACGATGTAAAGGTGTGCGGGTCTTCAGCTACCTTCAGCCGACCACTTTAAGCTGAAAACATGAGTCTTGCAGTGAGAAAAAACAAAGTTTCATCTTCTGTAGTTACTGGAACTCTACGGTAATTTGTTTCTGACAGAAATAGTAACTGAGCAAACTTGTTTCTTTGCTCAGGAGTCAACAAAGATGGACATGAGACAAACACATCAGGATGGGAAAACATGAACTGAAAGTGTCACACAAAGACTGTGTGAACTCTCAGCTCTCAGAAGAGTTTTGAGGAACTCTCAGACATTATGACTCCCCTCCGAGGTAAACTGATTACAGCTCAAAAACACACGCGTCTCTGAAGAAAAAATATTTTCTGATAAACACAACAGAGAAGTATGATAAAACACAATATTTCACATGGTTTTATTAAAATTATTGAAAACAATAATCAACATTATTCATATTCACACCTGTCATAATCAAATTAAACAACGTTTTTTTTTCTTTCTTAAAAGCATAAAGGATTACGTGAAAACTTATATTATTCACGTCAAAAGTAACTCAAGAAAACAGTTCAGTCTGGTGGACAACTCAAGGGTCATAGTCAGGGGAGCACATCTTCATGCTAGGGATGCACTGATCCACATTTCTCACTTCCGATCCGATACCGATACTTAAGAATTGGGTATCGACCGATACCGATACTTTCCCGATCCGATACTGTTCAGGTATGTGAATCTGTATAATGAAATATTTGTACTGAGACTATAAAGTTATGTGTATTTTGGAATGTTTTCTATACTATAAAGACTATACTGTTAAAGTTTGTGAGTTTCCTGTTGTGAGTGTCTTCATTGGTTTTAACTCACACAATGTTAAGAGGGGAGTCACAGAATATGATGGAACACAAGTGCTCTTTGAAGCTGGATCGGAAATATCGGCAGGTTGGATCCGATATCCGATACTTAAATTATGCTGGTATCGGATACCGATACCGATACTGGATCGGATCTGCCCCATCCCTACTTCATGCTACTAATAATTAAAACAATAAGAGCCAAACATTGAATTAATTAAAACTATAAAGGAGATATTAAAATACAGAGATTAAAAAAGTCACAACTAATAAATTACTTAAAATAAAAGCCTTACTTTAAGATGATTTATGAGTTTATTGGACAATAAATGTCTGTCAATAAATATCAATAAAATAAATGTCTGAACAACTATCGACCCATCTCTAAACTCTGCATTTTAGCCAAGGTTCTAGAAAAACTGATAAACTCTCAGATCAAAAACTATCTGGACTCATTTAACATCTTACCTCTCCATCAATCTGGTTTCAGGAAAAAACACAGCACAACAACTGCTTCTCTGAAGGTTCTTAATGACGTTGTTGAAGCATTGGATGCTAAGGATTATTGTGCTGCACTTTTCTTAGACCTGTCTAAAGCTTTTGACACTGTGGATCATAACATCTTGTGTCATAAGCTCTCAGAAATCAGTTTCTCAGATCACACCATTGGTTGGTTTTCTAACTATCTTTCCGATAGGAGGCAATGTGTTCAACATAACGGTACTTCTTCCAATTATTTAACAGTCAACAATGGTGTACCACAAGGCTCAGTCTTAGGACCCACCTTCTTTACAATCTACATATGTAATGTAGGTCAGAGCATCCCTGATACGTCCTTACATTTCTATGCTGATGATAAAGTTGTTTATTGCCGAGCTAAAACAGTTGCTAAGACTTTCCAGCTTTTGCAATCCGCTTTTGACATCATTCAGTCAGATTTGTTCCACCTTAAACTTGTCTTAAATGCCGATAAAACCAAAGGGATGTTTTTTTCAAGTAGGAAGTCGGTCCCAGCAGTTCTTGCTCAGATTTTATCCTCAAATGGTGTCCCTATTGAGTTTGTTGATTCCTATAAATATCTGGGTATCCTGGTCAATTCACATCTCTCTTTTAAACTCCACGTGGAAAACGTAGTAAAGAAACTGAAAGTTAAACTGGGTTTCTTTTTGAGAAATAGATCATGTCTAACATTGAATGCTGGGAAACGCCTTGTAACTGTGACTTTCCTTCCCTCCATTGATTACGGCACATGTGTCAAACTCAAGGCCCGCGGGCCAGATGTGGCCCTCCACATCTTTTTATGTGGCCCTTGAGAGCTTAAAAGTCAAAGTCAAAGTCAAGTCAAAGTCAACTTTATTGTCAGATCTGCAATATGTACTGTACAGGACATACACAGGACCGAAATTGCGTTTCTCTCAGTCCCTCGGTGCAACAGTAAACATCTAAACATTGAAACACTGAACATATAATAATAGACATAAGCATAAAATAGTAAAACTAACACTGTCCTGAGTTTTTGCATAGTGGTATAAGAGTATGAAAATTTACACCAACTCTAAAACTAAAACATTAAACATTCAATGAACATAAAATTTACACCAACTCTAAAGCTAAAACATTAAACATTTAATGAACATAATACTGTCCTGAGTTTTTTGCATACTAGTATAAAAAAAGAGTATAAAAAGTATAACTAAAATAAACTAAAGGTTTCTAGTATTGACATTTGCAAAGTGGCAAAGCAGCGTATGAGTTAATGTACACAGTATATGTATGAGGTAGTAGTTGATGTCGTTATAGAGGCAAAAAGTGGCATATGCAGTAAGGCACATTGGGCATCCCTAAATAAGACCGTTCAGAGCACACTGTATATGTATCAGCAGTGGTGTAGATATTAGAGTAGTGAAAATGTAAACAGTAGTAATTACATGTAAGCAGTAGTAATAAAAGTAAACAGTATTAATAAATGTAAACAGAGAATGTAAACAGTATTATGATTATAGGCAGTGATGTAATACAAACATTAGTGCAAGTATGAGAAGTAGTGCAAACTGTATGAGCACATGACCGAGAGTTTAGTGAATAACCCGTTTGATGACACAGAGTCCAGTGTTAAAATCTTTGTGTTGTGTGGTAATGTGTGAGAAAGTTTTAGAGTTAAGGCAGTTCAAATGGGAGGGGGGGCAGAGCAGGCAGAGTGTTTAGCATCCTGACTGCCTGATGGACAGAGCTGTCTCTCAGTCTGCTGGTTCGAGCCTGGAGACTCCTCAGTCTCCTCCCTGATGGCAGCAGTCTGAAGCAGCTGTGTAGTGGGTGTGTGGGATCACCTGCCATGCAGTGGGCTTTCCGAGTGAGGCGTTTGCTGTGTAAGTCCTGCAGTGAGGGCAAGGAGGTGCCCACGATCTTCTCAGCTGCTCTCACAATGCGCTGGAGGCTCTTGCGGCAGGATGCAGTACATGCACCAAACCACACAGTGATGCAGCTGGTCAGGACACTTTCTATGGCACCTCTGTAGAAGGTGCACATGATGGGGGTTGAAGCTCCAGCCCTTTTCAGCTTGCGGAGAAAGTAGAGACGCTGGTGAGCCTTCTTTGCCAGTGCTGCAGTGTTCCTGCTCCAGGACAGGTCCTCTGAGACGTGCACTCCCAGGAACTTGGTGCTGTCCACTCTCTCCACTGCGGTGCTGTTGATGGTCAGAGGGGCATGTTGGGCATCCCTCTTCCTGAAGTCCACAACAATCTCCTTTGTCTTCTCCACGTTGAGAGTGAGATTGTTGTGTCCGCACCACAAGGCCAGGCGGCTCACCTCGTTCCTGTAGTCCGTCTCATCGTTGTTGCTGATGAGACCCACCACTGTTGTGTCGTCCGCAAACTTGATGAAGTGGTTGGAGCTGTATGATGGTGTGCAGTCGTGTGTTAGCAGGGTGAATAGAAGGGGGCTCAGCACACATCCTTGTGGGGCCCCTGTGTTCAATGTGATGGTGCTAGATGTGTTACTCCCGACCCGCACTGTCTGTGGTCTCCCGGTCAGGAAGTCTAGCAGCCAGTTACACATTGAGGTGTTCAGCCCCAGACTGTCCAGTTTAAGGATGAGCTGTTGGGGGATGATGGTGTTAAATGCCGAGCTGAAGTCGATGAACAACATTCTAACATAGGAGTCCTTCGTGTCCAGATGTGTGAGAGCTGTGTGAAGGGCAGAGGAGATGGCATCGTCGGTTGAGCGATTAGGTCGGTATGCAAATTGGAAGGGATCCAGGGAGTCAGGGAGGACAGATGTGATGCTTTTCATGACTAGCCGTTCAAAGCACTTCATCAGGATGGGGGTGAGTGCTACTGGGCGATAGTCAAAAGGTCTGTTTGTCACATAATCAATAAGTCAAAAGGGTTTTATATTATAACAGTGTAAGAAGTAGACATATATTTCTACATCTGTGCAAATATATATATATATATGTAATATTTGTAAGTTGAATAAGTAAAAAAAAAACAGTTATTTACCAATAAGGAGTAGTTGTGTTTAATTTAGATTACTGTACATTTAGTTAAATTTAACTACATTTATACTGTCTTACAGCTACATCTGGCCCTTTGAGGGCAACCACTAAGCTGATGTGGCCCTCGGTGGAAATTAGTCTGACACCCCTGGATTACAGTGACATTATCTACATGGATGCTCCTACAAGCACCCTGCAGATGTTGGATTCTGTCTCACTGATTCATAACTAGCTGTGATTATCGTAACCACCACTGCACCCTGTATTCACTGGTTAACTGGACATCATTAACTTCATGCAGACTTTTCCACTGGTACATTTTCATCTTTAAATCACTTCTTGGTCTGCTAGTGCCTTCATACATCTCCTCCTACATGTCACTGCATCAGTGCAGCTACAGCGTGCGCTCTCAGGACATGATTACTTGCAGTGGTTCCTCAGGACTGAACTAGTCAAACGGGTCTTCTCTGCTCCTGTTTCCTGGAATATCTTGCAAAAAGATCTGAAGCTCTCGACCTTGACCTCTCTAAGTGGCTTCAAACATCTGTTAAATTCCTGGCAAAAACCAATGCAGACATGTTCCAGTTTTAATTTTCCACATTCGCCTTATAATCTCTGTGTTTTTACAACCTTTTTTTTTTTGCCGTCTTATTTTTAACTTGTTAAAAAAAATCTGTCTTTTATGATTGTCTATGCTGTCGCTGTTGTCCATTGTTGTCATCATTCTTTGTTGAAACCAGGTCTCTCTTGTAAAATGAGTCGTTGGATTAACCTGCCTAAATTTTCATTCAGCCTTTATTTAGGCAGGTTAATCTCATTGAGCCTCGAGGACTCATTTACAAGAGAGACCTGATTTTAACAAATAATGATGACAACAGCAACAGTAGAATTTCCTTGAACAATCAACAACAAACATAAGAGAGAAATACAGATTTTTTTAAACAAGTTAAAACAAACATGTCAAAGTAGCAAAACAGACAGATTACAAGGCAAATGTAGAAAATCAAAAACAGGAACATGTCTGCATTGGTTTTTCCCAGGATTCCAACAGATTCTTAAAAAACAAATAAAGGTCGAATGAATTTAGACACCAAAAAAAATAAGGAAATATCCTGGTTCTGCTTTTCTGAAACGACTTTTTTTTTTTGCTATGTTGTTTACCCATTTCGGCCACCGTAGCGAAAGCCGAGTTCTGCGGCAGATAAAAACATCATGCGAAGACTGTTTGATTCAGACGTGTTTCTCATGTCCACCTGCTTTTGTCGTGCTGTGAAACAGACTCCAGTGTTTGTACAGTACAGACCCACACTGTTTTACTGACAAATCTTAAAATGGATCACCTGCTTCAGGTGAAACTCGGCGTTTTGTTCGGCTTGCTGCTGCTCACTCTTCTGTTCGGGTGTATCCCTGCTCGGCTCAAGTGGTTCCAAGACATCGGGACAGGTTGGTACAGACAAATAAGTACTTTTTACTACCTGTGTTTTGTTTGTGTGCTAATGCGACTGACATTTTGCGTCTCGAAGAAGAGACATGAGAATTAAACAGCTGCGCGCGCAGTGTCAAACAAAACACAATTTTACCGTGATTAGAGTATTTGTTGCTTTACAACAGTAATGCCGATCGACAGGGGCTGTGATGACAAATGTTGTTCTCCTGTTCTTTTTTCCTCACAGCGCGTTTCTTTACGCAGATAACAAGCTAACCTTTATTTGAAAGAAATCTGAACGGAGATTGGCGCTCTGCCTAAAGTCAATGAATTTGCAGCATTTCGATGCCATTTTATTCTACAGTGTGTGCAGTGAGTCACGTGTTTTATGTCTGATAATGATGTTAAATCAATCTACTTTCTTACGTATCGACTATTCCTGATGAACCACGAGGATGTGCTTGTTCCTTGGACTAACGGGAAGAGATGCCGTGTTCAATAACAGAATGTCATTGTTTTAAACTTGCATTAGTTGTCAAACAACTTCCTTATCCAAACGCCTTTTGGAAGTTCACTATTGACTTTTCACGCGTCTTTCCCAAGTTCGGCACTGTTTTAAAATACCTGCGCTGTATTATTAATAATTTTAATAATTTTAAGTTGTTGTTCTGTCCTCTGCAGAGCCTGACAGGAGTCACGTGATGACCTGCAGCTCAGACCCCTCTAACACATGACTATACATTAAATGTCATCTTTAAACAAACAAGAGTGCGGTATGGTAGTGATGAGCCTAAAGTTATTACAATATTTAGGAAAATGTCTGAGATGAACCACTCATTTTTCCATTTCATCCTGATTTGCCATAGATTTCCTCTTTCCTCCCCAATCAAGTGCAAGTACTTTGTCATTCCAGCTTCTGTATACAGTATTTAAAATACTCAGAATTGTATCTGTGTTGTTCTTGTCCTAAGTTAGTGGAAAAATAAACAATAGAAAAACACTAAAGTGGAAACTGAAACCATAAAGTGTGAGCTAAAAGCATCAAATACTAACGGACATTTAAAAAATAACTTCATAGATTAATTCCATTTCATGTTGGATTTATAAAGAGCTGATCCTTGAGTTAAAAATACAAAATTGACAGACATGAAATAATTATTGGCTGTGAGCACGTTTTATCTAGTCAGAAATGGATAAACTCAAACCAATGTGTGTTTAAGCTCATCCTGAAGATGAATGTTTGTCTTTCCATCTGCAGAATCCCATCGCCAAGTGTTGAGTCTGATCAGCTGCTTCGCTGGAGGGGTTTTTCTGTCAGCATGTTTGCTCGACATCATTCCAGATTATCTGTCGGACATAAGCACAGAACTCAGTTCTCAGAAAGAGGAGGTACGTCCGAGGGGGAAATGAAACTAGTAGCACAATTTGTTTTTATTTATTTCAATCTAATCTTGAAATATTCACTACATTTATCAATTATTCTTAGGAATGTTCATCTAACCCAGCCTACACTCCCAATCTCTTAGATGTTGATTAAAAAAAGATTTTATCTTAAACTGGAAACAAATTGTGAATATTTTCATATTGCATAATTTTTTTGTGTAGTGACAGACTCTTATAGTACCGTAATTGGAATTAAGATAAAACTTTTTATCTTTTGATTACTTGGAATGTTTTCTCTTTCTGTTTATATGTTTAAAACGTGTTTTCAGCAATGTGACTACATCAAACTGCGTTTGAACTCTTGACATCTTTTCTTAAACAGTCCAGCTTTCCTCTGCCCGAGTTCATCATGGCTGCTGGCTTCTTTATGGTCCTCATCCTGGAGAAGATTGTCCTGAACTGTCGGGAAGTCAGAGGCTCTCGTGAAGAGAGAGCGCCCCTTCTGACCGAAGCCCGAAACGGGCATGTTCCGCACAGTCACGGTGCAGTAAGGGGCGCCGATCTGGAGGGCAGCGGGCAACACGTCCACATCGACTTCCAGGCCCACTCGCCGTTTCGTTCCTTCATGCTGTTCCTCTCGCTCTCACTCCACTCGATTTTTGAGGGCCTTGCTATCGGCCTGCAGAGCACCGACTCGAAGGTAAGAAGACTCTTCAGCTGATGCTAAAAGCCGTCTTGAATTTTATGCTTTTTTCTTGCTTGGTTTCCCTACTCTTGCATTTTAACAGCCCCTTTCTCACCTTTATACAACCTCTGCTTTGACAAAGTGCTTGGATCGTGTTTTACAGCATGTTAATCTATTTCAAGGAAACTTTCAGTTCAGAGCTTCAGAACAGACGACGAGTAAATGAACCATACAGTCACATGATTCAGATCTGCTGATCATAATCAAGACGAAACTGTCCCAGCCTACTGTGAGTTTGACCTCAGGTGTACTCGCCTCCATGCCTTTGTGCATTATTTACCGTAATTCCCACCTGATAGCTCGCACCTTTCTATAGGTCGCTTTGTCCAATTATTGGCAATAAGTTGGAAAAATCCATAAACGGGTCGCACCTTTATTTAAGTCGCATCTATTATGCGTCTACGCGACGCGTCAGCGCCTCATTTGCCCTGCTGAAAATGGCGGCCACAGAGCGAGCGAGCACGGAAGGACTTTACAAGATTAACACGGTAAAAACAATTATTTGTTTGCTAAAAATTATAGCTGACATTATAGCACAAGGGTTCCTGAGCTTAATCGTTCCTTAATAAATTCACGAAATGGTCAAATCTGCTGGATTTAAATTGTTTCGCTTTGGCGTCTTCCAAACGGTCGCGTGCACTGCGAAAATAAATTATAAATAAATTGAGTTTTTGCTCAAATGTCTCATATAGGTCACAGTTTGTAAGTGAATACCAAGTAATTACGTTCTGTAGGTTTCAAGAAAATCTGCGGTGTGGTTTATGAGTTATTTAGACAAATGGTAGCAGGAAAATAACCCGAAGCTAACGCGACACGTTTACGTCTATAAAACATCAAATTAATCTCAAACATCTCATAAAGCTAGTCAGTTGTAAATGTCCATACAGTGATTACTTTCTGTAAGTTTGATAAAAATCTGTCCTGTGGTTCTTGACTTATCTTGCTAACAAGCACAGCTAACAGTAGTTCATACCTCCAGAGCAGGAGGCCGGGCAGTGACAGAGTCAGTCCGACCAGAGGCTGCCTTCGGACACATGAGGTGGGAACGGTCGGTGTACCTTAGCGGACAAAAGTGGTACTGCACTATTTTTTGCCAAAATTAAAAACGGTCATATCCGAGCCAAATTGGTCTAAAATATGGGGAAAAAATCCATAAACAAGTCTCACCTCTCTATAGGTCGCAGGGCATGCAAATTAGGCAAAAAACTGTGACCTATAGTCCGGAAAATATAGTACTTCAAGGATCAGTGGTTTAAGGTAGTGGTACAAACAGTCTGTGGGTGGATCAGCAGCACTAGATCTGCCCCTCTTCTGGTCACTGCCAGCATGTACTGGGGTCTGTTCTGAACGAGTACATCCCACAATCCCCTGTGCTGTTCTGACCACCCAGGTCAAGTCCTTTTTGTCCAGTGCTGTGCAGCTACCTGCAACACTGAGGCAGAGGATCCGCTCTATACCCTGATGCATGCTCAAAAATCCAGGTAGAATAATCTAAAAAAGCCAAGTCTCGTCCTCTGGACATTAAAAAAAAAAACAAAAAACTGTAGAAACGTTTTGTCTTTCATCCGAAAGACTTCCTCAGTCTGAGGTGCTGTATTCAGCTCAGTCTTATAAATAGCACCCTCTCACAGTTTCTTTTCACAAAGATGGCCTCCTTTACTCCTCTCTCAAACCATCGTTCCTCTCTATCAAGGATGTGAACATCTTCATCCCTGAAAGAGTGACCGCTGGCCTGGAGATGAGTGTAGACTGCAGAGTCCTGACCTGATGATGTTGATCTTCTGTGCTGGGCCATCCTTTTGGCCAGTGGCTGTTTAGTTTCCCCGATATAAGACTGATCACAGCCCTCCTGACACTGAACAGCATACACAATATTACTCTGTTTGTGCCGGGGGACTGGATCTTTGGGATGAACCAGTCTTTGCCGTAATGTATTTTGGGGTTTAAAAGCCACTGGGACATTGGCCCTCATTCACGAACCGTTCGTACGCACAGATTTGTTCTTAAACTGTGCGTACGAGTGATTTAGGATCATTTGCGGCATTCAACAATGTTTTCGTATCCTACGATTTTTTTCAGATACGAACAAAATTTACGAGTGGTCCGGACCTGTCGTATATTTTAGGAGCGTCAGTCTGCTGTCATCCAGACGGATCTTCTCCACGAATAACTTCATATTTCGTTATTTAGAAAATATTTTGGGTTTAAAAAAATCACGCACCATAATTATTCTTGACAATAGGTTATTCTGTTTGAATTAGAATTATAATTTTAAGTTTAATTTGTCTGGTGTGTCGCGCAGGCTTCAGTGAGTCGTGCGCTCCCCTTGGTCATCAAAGCCCTCCTCATATTAACACCCAGGTACATAAAATTCCCATACACCGCCGCAGAACAAGTACGAATTAAGACTGATTTTCATGCTATTGCTGGACTGCTGTGCCAAACACCATCGGAGCAATAGATTATTATATCTGATTCGAAATATAACCTGCAGAATGTGGTTGCGCGATGACGAGCGCGCATGACTCATTTGTGCTGCAAAACATGTTGGCACGCGTCTGCGCAGCGTGGCATTTATTGTCCATCCATCTCGCAGACTATTCCTTGACCACCTCCTGTCCGTGCTGCGGCGAGACGTTTGTTTGAAGCCATTTTCAGATCAAACCATTTATTCTTGATTTCTGATACTGTACGACCCACGGGACACACAACATATGCACTACAATATTAATATGAAGTTAACTGTAGTTTCGAGACATTTTAAAATGCTTCTGTTCAAAAACACATCCGACACTTGCGGGGGGTGGGGGGTAGCGGTGCGCCACAGCTCTTCTGAATAAGTGAAACTATAATGTAACACAGTACACTAAAATTAAAGATATTTGACCATCCGACACTTGCGGGGGGGGGGGGTAGCGGTGCAGAGCAGAACTTCAATCTCCGAACGCGTGAAGTCCTTCTTTTTACTTCCTGATTTAGAATGAATGGACACTTCCTGCTGTCAAAAGGCAGGAAACGTGGCCTTATATGGTGTTTTGAGGGGTGGGAATTATGTAAATGACCTCTCCGCGAGCACGCGCAGGTGGATGGAACAGGTGGGATTCATCAACTTTACGCAACCCGTTTACACACGTTTCCTGTGGATAGAAGACTTTGTTGAATCTGACGTGGCATGTTCGTACGAACGCTTCGTACGCACAGAAGTAGGAGAAATTTAGGATAAAAATACGAACATTTTCGTGAATGAGGGCCATTGTGTTTAGAAAATAAACGTCTCCGTAACCGTGTTTCCATCTATTTTCAATTCGAATTTTGAGCGAATTTTTGAAATTTCGCAAAAATGTAAATAAAAATTAATGCGAATCAGAAGTGTTTCCATCAACTGGCTTGAAGCGCATCCACCAGGCCACGCAAAGCGGCATTACGTCAGACGTCAGCGTCATTACGTCAGACGTCAGCGTTACGCATGTCTACAGTAAACAGGAAGTAGCGGTTGAAAACAGGACCCGACCACACATCTCGGCAAAATGGAGAGAATATTTCAGGTATGTGTTGCTATCGGGCAAGTTGTATTTATTCTGTCATGCCAACTAGTTTTAGCGATGTTACATGTTGTCCGGAGACGAAGTCACGTGACGTAAATGTTCGCTACGGCAGAACTGAGTCGGCAAATCTGTTTCCATCTCTTGTTTTGCGCATCGGCTCTGATTCGAAAAACCCAAAAACCACCTCAAGCGAGCGTATAAACTTTTTTGCGAATTAGAGGAAGTTAATTCGAATCGTGCCATTTCCATTCAGCTTTTCTGATGCAATACTTCAAAATGCACATCAAGAAACCTTGATGGAAACACGGCTAATGTCTCTGAAACTCCCGCAGCATATACGGAATGACCACTGGTCTGGGTCTGGGTTCCTTCTTTTCACCTGATGGCTGGCTGGAGTCCTGTTTGGGTTTCTTCTCTGCTTTCAGGAAGGCCCAGTTAGGATATCCACATTTCTCTAGAGCCTGTTTTGTGTGTGATTTCTCCTTCTGTCTGGCTCCTGAGTTAGTGGGGACGCTGTCTGCTCTGTGATACAGAGTCCTGATGACTCCTAACTTGTGCTCCAGAGGGTGATGGGAGTCAAACTGTAAATACTGGTCTGTGTGGGTGGGTTTGCGGTACACCTCAGTTTGCAAATTTCCTCTATCAGAAACTGAGACCTCACAGTCCAAGAAAGCCAACCTGCCATTTTTTACATCTTCTCGTGTGAACTTGATATATTTATCCACAGAGTTGATGTGATCAGTGAAATGTTGGACTTCCTGAGATTTAATTTTAACCCAGGTGTCGTCAACATACCTGAACCAATGACTTGGTGGTCTCCCTGAAAAGGACGTCAAGGCTCTCTTTTCTACCTCCTCCATGTACAGGTTGGCAACAATAGGAGAAACTGGAGACCCCATAGCACACCCATGTTTCTGCCTATAATATTGCTCCCCATATGTGAAGTAGGTTGACTGCAGGCACAGTTTCAAGAGTTGACACAGTTGCTCTGTGGAAAGCGTGGTCCTGCTGTTCAGAGTGGTGTCTGATTTTAACCTTAAACAGACCACCTCTACTGCCTCATCAACAGGAATGCACGTAAAGAGTGATGTGACATCAAAAGAGACCATTGTTTCATCAGTCTCCATGATGACATCCCTCACCTTATCCACAAAGTCCATGGTGTTCTGTATGTGGTGTTCTGAGCTGCCAACTAAAGGGATGAGTACAGACGCCAGATATTTGGAAACTTTGTAAGTGACAGAGTTAATCATGCTAACAATTGGTCTTAAAGGTACACCTTGTTTGTGAATTTTAGGTAAACCATACAGACTAGGGGTGTAACGATATACAAAACTCACGAGACGAGACGAGACAAATCACAGATCTCGCGAGAACGAGACGAGATTTTAACATTAGTTCAAGAAAACATCAAAGATCGGTTTTATGCCGCAAAAAGGCTTTTATTCTGTTTTAACATGTATTACAAACCCAACTGATGTCTTCATTTTACTGATTGAATCTCCTTAGACCTTAGAACGTTCAACTTTGTTTAAAAAAAATAGATATTCACGCAGGACTTTCCAAAAATTGAACATAAATATCCGCATCAGCACTGAATCTGCCAAGTACCCTCTCGAATCTGCAGCCGTCACTCACCAGTGTTGCCAGATTGGGCGGTTCACCGCGATTTTCCTTCTGACTTTTGCGGGTAAAGAGTGCTTTGGGTGGGTGGGACTCTATCTGGCAACACCGGTCACACCGGTGTTTACGCGTGTGTCTTTACATTCGGGGCAGCGTCGGCAGCGCCGGGACCCTCCATCAATGTAGAGGCGTCTGCGGCACCGGGACCCTCCATCAGTAGTTGGGGCGTCTTCTATAGCAACTTCATCCGGCGAAGCCATGCTGTCCGTGACGCTGACTTGCTAGGGGCTCTGCTAGCGCTAGCATTAGCGTCTCGCGAGACAACGTTACCTCTCAACGAGAGATATCGCGGGAGTTTAATATCGCGAGATCTCGCGTTACATGCCTAATACAGACTAGGCGTGGCCTCCCCTGGGTACAGTCTGTGGTACAGAATACTGTCAATAGCCTTGTCCTGCTTCAAAATTTTCAGGCAATCTATCAACTTCTTCTTGTAACCACTTCCTGGATCTCTTTTCAGCGGTTCATAAGTGGTTAAGTCACTAAGGAGTGACATAACTTTCTCATGATAGTCTTTCTGGTTCAAAATCACTGTGCACCTTCCTTTGTCTGCTGGGAGAATTATGATGTTTTTGTCCTTGCTAAGAGTGGTGAGTGCATCTTTCTCTTATCTACTGATGTTGGAAGGTGGTGGTTTAGCATTACTGAGACAGGCTGAAACTTTGACTCTGAGTTGTTCTGCTTCAAACTCTTTAATTTTGTTATTACGGATGGCTGACTCAGTGGCTGTGATCATCTCCACCAGAGGAATTCTACTTGGGGCAACTGCAAAGTTCAGTCCCCTGGCAAGAATCTCTGTCTCCGGCTGGGTGAGCTGTCAGTCAGATAAATGCTTCACCCACTTTTCTGTCTCCCTGGCATGTAACTGTGTACCAGAGTGTTGTCTTACACTGAATGTGTTGTTATTGGAATTGTGATGGTGTTGACGAGTTATTAGCAAGTTAAACTTGTTTTGTTGTCGAGTCTTGGACTTGACATGCTGTGCTAAGCGTGCCTGATCTGTACAGTCCATCACTTGCTGAAGTGTGGTCTGATCTAGGCACGTTGTTAGTTTTTGTTTAATGTGCTCTTCTTTGGCCTTCAAGGCCTCAGTGGTAAAATTGGTCTCTCACCCGTTCATTCATCAGCAAACTGGTTGATCCACTGTTTGAACATATTACGCCCATTCTCCATAAGCTTCATTGGCTTCCTGTCGCCTACAGAATTCAGTACAAAACTGCTCTCATTACACATCAATGCTTACACGGAACTTCACCAGATTATCTGAAGGATATTCTTATTCCATACTCATCCACCCGGTCGCTGCGGTCACAGAACAGTAATCTCCTTCACATTCCGAGAACCAAATTAAGGACCATGGGAGACCGGGCTTTCAGTGTGGCTGCCCCCCGCCTGTGGAACTCTCTTCCTGACTGTCTGAGAGCCCCACAGTCTGTGGTTGACTTTAAGAGCGGCTTGAAGACCTTTCTTTTCAACCGAGCATACTCTACCTCCTCATGATTCTACTTTTGATCTTAGTTGATACTGTTATTGATTTTACTTGTTTTATTACTTGTTTTATTGACATTTAATTCTGTTGCACTTTGTAGCACTTTGAGATTTTCATTAATGAAAAGTGCGTTATAAATTGAATTCATTATTATTATTATTATTATTACTGTGAGAGGGTGCTATTGATAAGACTGAGCTGAATACAGCATCTCAGACTGAGGAAGTCTTTCGGACGAAAGACAAAACGTTTCTACAGTTTTTTTGTTTTGTTTTGTTTTTCGAATGTCCAGAGGACCAGACTTGGCTTTTTTTTTCTTTAAAAAAAAAAAATCTTTCCTTTAGTGCATTATTGTTGATATAAAGGGTGTAAATAATCAGACATGGTCTCTGTTTGGCAGGTGTTGGAAATCTGTGCTGCTATTCTTGTCCACAAGAGCATCATCGTGTTCAGCCTGTCACTGAAGCTGGTCCAAAGCGCAGTTCCCCAGGTATGGATCGTTGCATACCTCGTGATATTCGCCATGATGTCACCGATAGGCATCGCCATTGGCATCTGTGTGATGGAGGCCCAGCTTTCATCTGGAGCTCTAATTCAGGCCATCTTGGAGGGGCTTTCTGCAGGAACCTTTATCTACATCACCTTCATGGAGATCCTCCCACATGAGCTCAACTCTGCTGGGAACCAGCTCCTCAAGGTGCTCTTCATCCTGGTGGGCTTCAGCATCATGGCGGGAATCATGTTTTTTCTGGGCTGAGGCGTCACCTTCTGTCTCAGGAAGGAGACTTTAGGACTGAAACGATCTTCATTTGAATCAAAGACGTGGGGTCGTTGCTGCACGGCTACATCGAAACTCTGGACAGGTTTTATGTCAGAGTTTGACGACATGCTTGTGTTTCTACAAGTTTTACTCTTTACAGATGTTATGACTCTGGATGACTTTCATTTACGTTTTCTATGGATGTGCTTGTCTTCTTTTTTTTTACGGAACAAAGGTTTGTTACGGGTACGTTTTACACTAAGTTATACTTTGGTTTGCAGAACCAAAGCGTGTTTCAGATCACCACCTAATCTATAAGAAGGAAACATCTGAAAGCAAAAGAGAATGTTGTAAATCTTTGCAAAAGAAAATCTATCAAATCAGTTAATTATGTTATTTGTTTACACTGTTCCTGCAAAGCAAAGGAGAAAAATTCAGCTCTTAGTTACAAAAAAACAAAGAAACTTGTCTTCCTTGCAAAGTTTTTTTTGTTTGCTGATTAGTCTGCTGCTTTAGGATCAGTCAGTAAAATTGACGTTTCGCTGCTTTTGGTTAAAATTTAAGCTTGGTTTCTGAGACTAAGCTGTTTTTTCTCACTGAGAAAACAGTGCAGCACTTCATGTTTGTTCAGTTAAAACCCTTGAATGTAAAGTGGCCCACTCCCTGTTTCAGTGTACAAATACACATGTTTTCTGTATCAACGAGGCAATACAGAATACTTCAAGGTAAAACCTTTATTCTCCTCGCTGTAACTGCTGAACCATCATTTCAAATCGTATGTGTCACAGAAGTGGACCTTTATTTTCAAGATCAACATGTGTAAAGGGCTGAGAGCTGCAGTCAAACGTCTGTGAATCACAGATTTACTGAGGCCATAAATGCAGCTGCAGCAGTAAACTGATGTTCCACTTCCTGTTTCGGTTCGTCACAGGCTGAACAAAGCAGAAATGTATAATGAATCAGTAAAAAACTCTGCCGTTTAGATTTGTATCCATGAAAGACTTTGTCCAGATATTTATTTGTCTCAAAGTTTAGTTATAAAGTCCACAGTGTTTGCTGTTGTGCTGGTTTAAGACTTGTGAACAGAAACTGTGCCTGCTTGTACAACTGACCTTCTGATCCTACAGCTCGTTTAGGTGAACTATTTTATATTCAACCCATAATCATGTCAACAGGAAAACAAAACACTAAAATAAGTGAAAATAGTTTATTTAAAACAATAAAATACAATACACAAAAAATGCAATGCAGAATTTGCCGTCTGTGTTGGTGAGACTGTCTTCACTTTTTTGTTTCCTTTTCCTTCATTCTTTATGGATAAAATACTTGTTTGTATTTTACTTTATTTTTGTCTGGTTTTATGGGATGTGTGGTTCATTGAGTTGTGCCACCAGATGGGAGTGTTTACCCTCTGACAAACAGAAGGCACAATTTGAACAGTTTAATTAAAGTGTGTTTAGGTAATTATAGGTTATTTTATAGATTTTTAAAACAAAAAGTTGTTCTGATTTGTTGTTTTAAACAGAAATGTTGAATATTTCAGGACAAAAAGTCCAGATGTCATTAAGGAAATCAGCTCACTGGAGATGATGAACAGGGCAAAGCTGTGTTCAGATTATAAGCAAGATCTGTTTTAGTCAGATGTCCACCCCACAGCATAAAATAATCCTCTCAGATCTTTCAAAATAAAGTGCACATTTTCTACTCACTAAACTAGGGCTGTTCAACTGGGGCCAAATCAGGCCCACGTGAACTCAGTTGGGCTCGCCATTGGGTTTATGTTTAAATAAAACTAGATTTTAAACCATAAAACAAACTTGATGACATATCTGCTGGATGTCCGGCCCCTGTGCTCTTGGCTCTCAGTAACCGTGGCCCCGGCCCCTGACCAGTTAAGTTGAATGGCCGTGCTCTAAACAGACTGGTTTGCAACATGAAAAAAACACCATTCTGTAAACATTTCCACCCGTTCAGGTCGTGTTTTAATCTTTTGCAACATATCGAGGACCTGAGCTGCAAACTGAAGACAGAGACTTGGGACTGATTTTGCACCCAGAGGCTCTGCTAACTCATTTTCTGCTGTGTCCAGTTTGTTTTCCATGAGCATCCACTAATGAGCGGGTGCAGGAACAATGGAGCAGACAGTGCCAGTTTGAGAACAGTGTCCTCCTCAGTATGTGGGGCAGGGAGACGCAGGATGGATGCTCACTGGTCACGCACTAACCTCGTCTCAGTCACAGCAGGTCTCGTGTGGATCTTTGAAAAATGTCTAAACACAAAAGGAAAATACAGGTAAATGTAGGGAAAATGTAAAACAACTACTGTATAGTGTAATAATTTAAGGAATTTATTCTGGCACCAAAAACAAAAAACAGCTGCAGGATATGGAAAGGAGATGAAGAAGGGAAATGAGGAAATATTGAGGACATCTAGTGGGAACATAAAGACTGGCAGAAGAAAGTGAAATGTTTGAATCATGACTGAAAATGGATGACCTCAGTATTTAAAGATGGCTCCAGATGAACGAAGCAGCAGTCCACTTAGCAAAACCATCCAGTGAGAGAGATGTAAAACCAACTGGACAAACTGCATTTCCTGTGAAAATGCATGTGTGAATGCTTACTGCTGAAAAACTGCTGAAATTAGCCCATAATTAGCTTAAAAATTAGCTAAAATTAGCTTTAAAAAGGTGAAAGGTAGCTGAAATGAAAGAACAAGCCGAAGTTAGCAAAAGCAGAAAAAACACATTTGCTGAATTAGGTTTAAATTAGCAGAATTGAACACAAAAATTAGGAAATTAACTACAGTATCTAATAGCTGAAATTAGCAGCAACAAACAAAAAAGGCTGAAAAAGCTTAAATTACCAAAAGGTAGTGGAAGGAGCTTAAATTAGCTTTAAAAATGGAGAATTACCAGTAGCTGAAAAAGCAAAATTTAGAACTAAAAGGGCTAAAAAGTAAATGAAATAGCATAAAAAGTTGAAACTAGCAGAAAAAAAGCTGAAATGAGCACAACAAGATGAAATTAGCAGAAATAAGTTGAAAGTAGCAGAAATTACCACAAAAACTTGAATTGACCTGAAAACAGCTGAAATTAGTTAAAATGCTTAAAAAAGGTATAACAAGCTTAAATTAGCAGAAGAAAGCAGAAAGAACATGTTTGCTGAAAGAAGCTGAAATGAGCATAGAAAGTGGAAATATCTGGAAAAAAAAGCTTAAATTAGAAACAAAAACAGCTGAAAGTAGCCAAGAAAGCAGGAAGATGCTGAAATACAAGAAGGAAGTGGAGAGAGCACGCTTTTGCTGAATTTATTAGCCTTTATTTACCCAGGCAAATCCCACTGAAATCACAGATCTCTTTAGGCCTGCTGGGCCTGAAGGCAGAACCTACCGGTACATGTTTTTGTTCTGTGAGAGGAAACCGGAGTACCTGGGCTGACAGAAAAAAAGTTGAAACGAGTGCCATAAATGTGGAATTAGCTGAAAAGGCTTAAATTAGCATAAAACAGCTAAATAGTAGCTGAAATATCCAAAAAAGCTAAGTCTGGTCCTCTGGACATTCAAAAAACAAAACAACAACAAAAATGTAGAAACATTTCGTCTTTCGTCCGAAAGACTTCCTCAGTCTGAGATGCTGTATTCAGATACAGTTTGCTGATGACAACCAAGCTGCTCACATGATCAAGGAGGACCATCAGCCTAACGATGGATCCTTGATCATGTCACAACATGGTGGGAGTATCTGAAAATGACAAAGTCTTCACTACAGAGGATCAGGTACTCTTAATAGTTCCAGAAACTCGCCTTAAGCGCAGAGGTGACAGGGCGTTCTCTGTAGCAGGCCCAAGACTCTGGAACGAGTTACCGCTGCTCATCAAACAGGCCCCCTCCCTCTCAGTTTTCAAATCCCGGTTAAAAACTCACTACTACTCCATCGCTTTCAATGCCAGCTGATTTGTATTGGATCGTTTTATTTATGATCTGCAATGTTTTTATGTTTTTCGTGTTGTACTTCATTGTCTGTGTTGCCTGTTGCGTGTTTGTTTGTCCAGCACTTTGTGTGGACTTGTTCCTGTTTAAAGTGCTTTATAAATAAAATGGTATGGTATGGTATGGTACTCCCATGCAGACAAACGCCCATCTGGAACAATCCTGACATACAGCAAGAAAATACAGTAATATGTTAAATTTCCCAGGTTGGAGAAGTAAGGGAATTGAATGTCTGGAACACATATTTGAAAGTATAGACTTTATTCCATTTAATAATTTAATAATACAATATGACATTGATAATAAATACTTCCTAGAATATCAACAAATTAAGTCTATTATAAAAAAGAAATTTAAGCTTAATAAAACATTGTTAGAAACACCAATATGTGTGCTAGAGTTCATTAATCTTAAACCCCCCAAATTATTATCTAAAATATACAAAAAACTGTCTAGAATCGATGACTCCATAACGCTACCTGTTGCAAAATGGGAGTACTGTAGATTCATCAGTCAACTTTGACCAAAACACTACTAGAAGCTCCAATTTACAATTACCGGTAATACAGTATAAAGTTCTTTATAGAGTACATTATTCAGGTCAGCAAATGTTTAAGATGGGATTTATATCATCTAACAACTGCTCACAGTGCACAAGCAATATACCTGATGATTATATCCACGCACTCTGGTTCTGTCCACCCGTTCAGAGGTTCTGGGTCCAGGTCTGTGACGACTTTTAATGTCTGAAATGTAATATTCCACTCTGTCTGTTTGCTTATTGGCTATCTTTGAAGATGTTACACTAGAAAAAAATACATCACGCATGATTTTCACTGCTTTATGCATCGCAAAGGAAACCATACTCCTGAATTGGAAAAATAAAAATAATCTTAGCATTAAAGGTTCAGTATGCAGTTTCTGTAGAACTGCAGCAGTTAGAAATATTTTCAACAGGCAAAGCATTCTGATCCCTCCCCCTCAGAGCCATATGTGGCTCTGCCCCCTTGTGGTCTGTTGAATTTCAAATTCAAGCTCTGTTTTTATTGGCTGGTTACAAACTCTGTTTTTATTGGCTGGAAAATGGCGGGTCACCTTTTCTTTTTAGAAATGCTTATTTACCACCTGGAGAAGCAAGGGGACAATATTTTTTTTAATTTTTTTTCAGAGATTACCTGGCTAACATCAGTCTGTCAGGAGGTAGTGACAGAGTGAAGAAATATGTTCATAAAAAAAGCTACATACTGCAGCTTTAATCAGTATAAAAATCTTCTGTTAGACCATATTGGTCTTGAAACAGCAACTGCCGACACATCGGATCAATCTATCTGGCATTCTTTGATTGGCTTCGTAACGTAGTGAGGGCGGGGGGTCTGGGATCTGACCTTGTGGGGCATTGGGGCTGGTGTGGGGGGGTGTCGGGGTTTAGGGCGCCGGGGGGTTGTCAGGGGCTGGGCTGTTGGGGCTGTCTGGGCAGGGGGCCCTGCCTTCACCCTGGGGAAGACCTGGGTGGTTCTGGGGGATGTCTGCTGGGGGCTGCATGCGGGCCCTCAGGTGGTCTGTGGCGGCGGTCATGGGTCACCGATCGGTCGCCCGGCTGTGCTGGGGTGGTTTCGGGGTGGGCGCCGGTGGCTTGGGGTTCTGGGGGCGTGTCGTCCGCGGGCTTGGGCCTGGTGGGGGTCGGGGATCTTGGGCTCTGGCGGGCAGGTCGCCGGGCCTTGGGCTGGCTTGCGCTCTGGTGCCCGGCTCTGGGCGGGGGGCCCTCGGCTCGCTGGTGGGTTGGGGGTTTGTGGGCTGGGTTGGGTATCTGAGGACGTGACTAGTGGCCCATGGGAGGGGGCAGGTTTACCCAGCCTGGGTGTCTAGTGTGCTATGTGTTCTGAGAGTTGTTGGTATGAGGGGTGGGTGTAGTATTTCTTCTGGGGTGGGGACTGGGTGGATGTCCTTGATGATGCGACACTCCCCCAGAACCCATGCCCACCCAAACTCCCACAGGAACAGCCACGCTACCAGGCCAGTAACCTATGTCTACCGGTACAGACCGCCCAGAAGCCTGCATGCAGAGGTCATTGCCCAGAACCACCAAAGCCACCTCACCAGTCGGGCACCACTGCCCCAGGCCCACGACCCACCCATGTCACCCAGTCCCAATACTCCCCTTCCACCCCATCCCACATCAACAACTATGCCCCACGGGACAAAATCAAAGTGGTTCACCCACCTCCACTACGTGTTGGAGCCTATCAAAGAAGCCCAGAGAGCATGGTCTGATGTGGAGCTACAGGCTGCCCAAGTGTTTCTGTGTATTTGTTGAGTTGTACAGCAAGCATAAAATGAAATAATAAAAGTTTAGTACTGTCCTGAGTTTTTTGCATTGTAGTTTTTCATAGTAGTATAAAAGTATAAAAAGCTTCACCAACACCAAAAACACCAACATTTAATAACCATAATCATAAAATGAAATAGAGTGTAATACTGTCCTGAGTTTTTTGCATAGTAGTTTTTCATAGTAGTATAAAAGTATAAAAAGTTTCACCAACACCAAAAACACCAACATTTAATAAACAAGCATAAAATGAAATAATAAAAGTTTAGTACTGTCCTGAGTTTTTTTGCATAGTAGTTTTTCATAGTAGTATAAAAGTATAAAAAGTTTCACCAACACCAAAAACACCAACATTTAATAACCATAATCATAAAATGAAATAGAGTGTAATACTGTCCTGAGTTTTTTGCATAGTAGTTTTTCATAGTAGTATAAAAGTATAAAAAGTTTCACCAACACCAAAAACACCAACATTTAATAAACATAATCATAAAATGAAATAGAGTGTAATACTGTCCCGAAGTATAAAGTATAAAAAGTATATCTATAAAATAAATGAAGGTTCTGGCATTTGACATTTGTAAAGAGTGACAAAGCAGCATATGAGGTTAATGTACACAGTATATGTATGAGGTATTTGATATTGGTATAGAGATAAAGTGGCATTATGCAATAAGGCTAGTAAAAAGAATATATACTGTATATCAGCAGTAGTGTAGATATAAAAAGTCTAGATGTAAACAGTAGTAATAAATGTAAACAGTAAATGTAAACAGTAGTATGACTATAGGCAGTAATGTAATACAAACATTAGTGCAAATATGAGAAGTAGTGCAAACTGAATGAGCACATGACAGTGAGTTGAGTGAATGACCCGTATTGATGACACAGAGTCCAGTGTTAAAAACTTTGTGTTGTGTGGTAATGTGTGAAAGTTTTTTGTGATTAAGGCAGAGGGCAGAGCTGGCAGGGTGTTAAGCATCCTGACTGCCTGATGAACAGAGCGGTCTCTCAGTCTGCTGGTTCGAGCCTGGAGACTCCTCAGTCTCCTCCCTGCGATGGCAACAGGCTGAAGCAGCTGTGTAGTGGGTGTGTGGGATCACCTGCCATGCAGAGGGCTTTCCGAGTGAGGCGGTTGCTGTGTAAGTCCTGTAGTGAGGGCAAGGAGGTGCCGACAATCTTCTCAGCTGCTCTCACTATACGCTGGAGGCTCTTTCGGCAGGATGCAGTACATGCACCAAACCACACCGTGATGCAGCTGGTCAGGACACTTTCTATGGCGCCCCTGTAGAAGGTGCACATGATGGGGGTTGGAGCTCCAGCTCTTTTCAGCTTGCGGAGAAAGTAGAGGCGCTGGTGAGCCTTCTTGGCCAGTGATGCAGTGTTCCTGCTCCAGGACAGGTCCTCTGAGACGTGCACTCCCAGGAACTTGGTGCTGTCCACTCTCTCCACTGTGGTGTTGTTGATGGTCAGAGGGGCATGTTGGGCATCCCTCTTCCTCTTCCCACTGGCCACTACAGTAAATACTTCCTGGTCCCCAAAAAGGATAATTCCCTGAGACCGATTCTGGATCTCAGGACTCTCAACAAGAGGATTAAAACATTCAAGTTCAAGATGCTTACACTGCGGCAAGTTCTCCAGTCTGTGAGACCTAGAGACTACGTGTGTACAGTGGATTTAAAAGATGCCTATTTTCATATAGGTGTATGGAGGAAACACAGGAAGTTTCTCCGCTTTGCCTTCGAGGGCTTATGAATTCAAAGCCTTACCCTTTGGTTTAAAGACGGTTCTGCGTACATTTACCAAATGTCTGGATGCAACCCTGACCCCTCTTAGGAATCAAGGACTTAGGGTCATGAATTATCTTGATGACCTGCTGATTCTGGCTGAAAGCAGAAAGCAGGCTCAGTCACATTCCTATAGGTTGATCTTTCACCTGGAGTCTCTTGGTTTTGTCATAAACCTACAAAAAAGCGATTTGACTCCATCACGGGTTACCGTATTTTTGGGAGTACAGATCGACACCGTCCAGTACAGAGCATGGCTCTCGAAGGAACGAGTTTCCTCCATTCGCCGTTGCCTGGAAAAGTTTAAACTGGACCAACGGGTCCCTGTGAAAACATGCCAACGCCTCTTAGGCCTCTTGGCGGCAGCTATTCCCTGTGTGTCACATGCACTACTAAAAATGCGGCCCATACAAGTATGGCTGAATCAACAAA
The DNA here is from genome assembly GCA_038048925.1 of Garcialebias charrua. NCBI lineage: Eukaryota > Metazoa > Chordata > Actinopteri > Cyprinodontiformes > Rivulidae > Garcialebias > Garcialebias charrua. The sequence goes on from JBBPBX010023971.1 coordinate 38,710, forward strand.
TACAACCTGACCTGCCTAATCAGGCAGAGAAGGTTAGGATAGACCCAGAGTGCTTGGAGGTCCTGGAACCCTGGAGGGACTTGTCCGTTTTCACGGAAGGGGTCTCATTGGGAAGGGTGTCATCTGGAGTGGTCATCACGACGGACACCTCAAAAACTGGATGGGGGGCAATCTGTAGAAACCAGAACATCCGCGGCCTTTGGAATGAACAGGAAGCAAGATTACATATCAACTTCCTGGAGTTGTTGGCCGTATTCCTGTCACTAAAATACTTTTTCAATAAAGGTCTGATTGTTGGACAACACATCCTGGTGAAATCAGATAACAGGACCACAGTGTCCTTCATCAACAGGGAGGGAGGGACAAGGTCCCGGGCCCTCCTAGAATTGGCACAGAGGATGCTCACATGGTGTGCTCCAAGAATCTTGTCACTTAGGGCGACTCATGTCCCTGGTGAACTAAATTATGGGGCGGACGCCCTTTCAAGAGGGCCTCTTTTGGTGTCAGAATGGAGCCTGAATCCACGGATTGTGGAACAGGTCTGGTCACGATTTGGGAAAGCTTCTGTGGATCTGTTTGCCTGCAGGGCTAGCTCACACTGTGACCTCTACTTTTCCTTGAGGGAAGCAGACGCTCCATTGGGTATGGATGCTCTGGCACATGATTGGCCTGCAAGGGTGCTCTACTATGCCTTTCCACCTGTCCCTCTGATCGGGGTGACATTGGAACGGGTACGTCAGAGAGCTCTCTCCTTGATTCTCATAGCCCCAAGGTGGCTACAGAAGACGTGGTTCCCGGAGCTGATTTCAATGCTATCTGGGATACCATGGCAATTGCCTTCTCACAGGGACCTATTGACTCAGGCGCATGGGCAGCTTCTACACCCATGTCCAGAGTTGTGGCAACTTTCAGCCTGGCCTCTGAAGGGATCTGGCTGAGAGCCTAAGGCTTTGGTTGCTTTGTCCCAAAACAAAGAACAAAGTTAGCAAGGACCTGAGGGGTTACCCTGTGCTTGGCCTGGGTTTTTTCCACCTCTACATCTGTCACCCAATTTCTTGTGACATGGTGGGTCTATTATTTCCTCCTGTTTCTCAGGATGTTCTATTGGGAAAAGGAGACGATAAATTTTTCACACTGATGGAGCACGCTTAATCTGTCTCTGGTTGGTGTATGCATATATATGCCTAGTGGAAACACCACGTTGGTGTTTCTTGCATTTGGCATTTTTTCCTCTTAGCATGTGCTTTCTGCATTCCCTGCAGAAAGTATGGGAGATGCCTGTCCTTTAGGACGGAAGTTCTCACTTGTACTTTGCTGAGCATTACATATATATACATATATATGTATATATATATATATATATATATA
>JBBPBX010023972.1:13052-24476 GCA_038048925.1 Garcialebias charrua
TATATATATATATATATATACTGTATATGATGACATTATTGTTCATTTACATCTTGCACCATGCTAGATACTGAAAAGAAAATGTTATAACTGGTCGTTTTTACATTAAAATCAGTTTTTTCTTTGGGAGTGAAAACCCAGAGATATTTGACTCAACCTGAACTCACTGAAGTTTAATGTTTGTGTTGTTTTATAAGTGTCTACCTTCCATATCCCTTCTAATCAAATGGATAAAGAAGGTGTAAATAAGTACAATTTAACAATCACTTACTCTTCGTCCGTCTGTAGAATAGAGTCTTAGCACTGGAAACTGCAGGATCTGGGACAGGTAATCCAGCAAAGCATCGAATGTTGGCGCCGTTCTTCTCTGCAGCACAATTGTACGTCTAACTGAGGGATCTCTGTTTTTGAGAACTTCAAGCTTCTTGGGAGTCTGTACCGTCGCCCTCTCCGTGATCTTTGCTGGCCTGTCGACAAGATCGTTCCTTTTGCCAAACTGACCCAATCTGGGCTCTTTACGCCTCCGTCTCCCTGCACTTACTGGTCTGGTTGTATTCCAAGGTACCTGCCGCCGGTTAACCTCATCCAGGTTTAGAGGCTTCACACGTTTCTGGTCAGAACACACATAAGCTCCGCCGTCCTGTAAGTCCTCTAAAGCTTTAACAAGGTGAGTCCCCCGCGGAGTGGTGATGGTTCTCACGCCAAACTGCAGAGGCACTTTTTTGGACAGAGCATCCAGGAGGGAGTCAAATGTCTTGAAGGTGCGGGCGGTGACGACCATACGATGGCCAAGGAATTTAGAGTCACCACTTTTGTAGAAGCACACTCTTTTAGAAGCTGAAGCTTCAGAGGTGGGCTGTAAAGGTCTGGAGAGTAACGTGTGCTCACTGCCAGAAGGCAGCCACTGAGCTGGAGGCTCCTGTCCAGATGTGCTACTCATGGTGGGTGAAGGTGGCTGGAAGGAAAAGATCAAATAAAATCTTCACATTTTATGCAAGTATAATGAATTTTGTTTCTTAAACATGACAGTGTTGTATGAAACCAAACATGGATTTCTCACAAATTATACTTTTATTTTTCATCAAAGCATAAGTAAACAGTCAGCTACGACACTATAATAAATTTGTATGAAGAAATGCTGTGTTTTATTGTCCTTTAAGTTTATCAGCTCAACATAAAAACCTAACCAAGATAATACATTTGGCTGCTAATACAGGGGGTACCCGACTTACGAGCGCATTGACATACAAGGTTCCGGACTTACGAGCTCACTAACGAACAGTAAATTTGTAAAGAACATACAGAAAATACAGCACTTTTATGTGTTTTTAGATGTAAGTGTGTTAGCTAACCGTTTGGAAACAAGTTTCTGAGCATGTTTATGAACTAGTATGAACGTTTGTGATTAAAAACGAGTGTTCGTAGTACTGCTAGCATAAATTTTCCGACTTACGACCGAAAATCCGGACTTGCGAGCAACACGTGTTTCGGGTTCCGACATACGAGATTTCGTCTTACGAGAGCCTCGCAGGAACGGAACTGGCTCGTAAGTCGGGGGCCCCCTGTATATTTAAATAATCAATAATTCAATAATATAGAACCTAAAGCATATAAATGTGATCATAAACATATGGTATATATGTATAAAACAGTTTTATAGACTTTACATAAAGACATTATTAAAGTTTACTATATTGTTGTGTTACATTGCATTGAATGAGCAAAAGTGTGATGTCTAAACAGGCTACGCATGGTTTTTATACTTTGTTTTGCTTGAGTGAACAACTTTGCAGTTCATACAAAGTTTTTCAGCCCTAAATACTGTATAGGGATGCTTAGACTTAAAATTAGAAGCTCTAAGATATATAATAATATTGCTGATATTTAAGATTTCTCATGATTTATGTAAAACCAGCATAAACAGTATGAGAAACGACATCATTGTAGAGATATATTTCCTCTACTAACTCCACACTCATTCAATGAACTGCAGGTCTAGCTGAACATGAACACAGGCCTAAAACACTCCTCCACCACAGAAATACCGTAATCAAAGACATAACATTTTACCGGCAAAAAGATGAAAAACTGACCTGAAAACCACTGATGTAACAAAACAAAGTTCACCGTAAAGCTGTCATTTCTCCTTATTTATGACAATAAGTGTCTCTGTTGTTGCTCCGCGGCTCGTCAAAGCTTCTCAGCGCCGTTCAAGTGCTATTTTTGGACGTGCAACATCACGGCCAATTTGCCTAATCTTTGCTAACACTTAATCATCACCTAAGGTAAGGACAAATGGAAATACTAGATTTCAACAAACTGAAAATGCGGGCATACTTTGTATTTTTATTTCATTTTAGGAAGCTTGTTATTTTATTTTATTACATGTTTTTGTGTTCAAACCATATTTTATTATTGTCACCAATGCATTTTGTTGGTAACTTAACTGAAAAAAAAAGTTTATTTATTTGCATTTTTGCACAGTACAAACAATAAATTCATTTTATTTGTTGTAACAGATTAATTAAAATCAAGATGAACAGAAGTTAAAAGGCTACACTGGTGCTTAAGTAAGAACGTAAGAAAGATGGTAAAATAATGAAAGTTTGTTAAAGTACATATAATGTTTAGCCTATGTGATACAGGTGAACCTTTTTCAGTGCCCAACAGATATTACAGGTGGTTCAAAGTATTTTGAATTTGTGAGCAGCCTGTGTAATCAGATTTGTGAGGTCTTGGCCTAATAGGGATTAGTTGAAAGACTTTGCTGACAGCATGAGGCAGAATAAAGTCTTTAGAGTTTACTTTTACCTCACAGCAGGTACCAGTAATGCTACCATCAGACCTCAAGAAAAACAATGTTTTCATAACTTCATCTGTAAAAATTCATGATGCATGTCAATAAGATAATCAGAGAAATCTAAGTTCACTCTTGGGAAATCGGCACAGATATTAAATCATACACCTTGCAATTTTGGCCTCTAAATAGACTAATGATCTAATTGCCTTATGGTGGGGGGTTGCTGTGTCATTGTTCTGCAGTTACCAGGCACAGAGTCAATTTCCAGCTGCCACTTACAAAGCTGTTAAACTTGCCCACTAACAGGTGCGGGGTCTTGGAAGATGGCGAATGTGGGTGGTGGGTTGAGGACAAGGGTCACACATAGTCCAGCACAAACAAAAGCTCTCCATATTATTTAGGTGGCCTCTTATCATCAAATAAACAAACATAAATAAATAACAATACTGAATATTTTTATAAAGACAAGCACACCATACAGTCCATCCATCCATCCATTATCTTTTACCCGCTTCTTCCATTTTGGGTCACGGGGGTCGCCGGTGCCCATGTCCAACAATCACAGTGCGAGGGGCGGGGTACACCCTGGACAAGTCGCAAGTCCATCACAGGGCCACATAGAGACTTTTGCCTTCCTTCCACTTGGTGGTAATGTTACATGATGAGTCGACTGCTGCCACATGAATTCAAAGCGCCATCAGTGGTTTCTGAAACTCATTGAACGCCATTTTGATTTGAAGCTACTCCTGCTTCTACATCATCGACTTCTTTAAATGAGACCCACACAGTTAAAACTGACTTTACATTACACATAATGGTAAATGGAGCTTACTTATATAGCGCTTTCCAGCCCCCTTTGAGGGGCCCCAAAGCGCTTCACAGTACCATCCACCCATTCATACACACATTCATACGCTGGTAGTGGTAGACTGCAAGGCGCTGCCTGTCCTACCTGGAGCAAGTCGGGGTTAAGTGTCTTGCCCAGGGACACAATGAGGTATACCGTGATAATGATGCATTAGAGTACTTTCTCCACCTCTGGTAGTAGCAGCAGCAAAAGTAGTAGTAGTAGCCTAGTAGTTGCAGCAAAAGTAGTAGTTGCTGCAGCAAAGTAGTAGGCCTAGTAGTTGCTGCAGCAAAAGTAGTAGTTGTAGTAGTAGTAAAGCAAAAGTACTAGTAGCAGCAGCAAACGTAGTAGTAGTAGCTATTGCAAAAGTAGTAGTAGTAGTGGTAGCAGCAGCAGCAAAAGTAGTAGTAGTAGTAGCAGCAAATTTAGAAGTAGTATAGTAGTAGCAGTAGTAGTAGTAGTAAGCAAAAGTTCAAGTCATAATGTCTAAGTTGGATTAACAGAAAGCAGTTCATTATCTGACCAAGAATTGCTCAAATAAATACATAACAAAAAAAAATTAAGTTACACTTTTGCACCATCTAAAGGCAAGTTGCTGAAGCGCTTGAAGTTTAAGTTTTGTTTCCTACAACTGGAAGTCTATTTATAGAAAAATGTATAGACATTTATCAAGGTTTAAATCAAACTAGTAACTTCTAACAGGTGAGATGTACCAAAGTGATCATAGGATCCGTATCGATTAACTTCCCTTGAAGATGCGGGCATCGACTAGTCAGGTCTGCTACACAGCGGTAATCTGCGGTCCCCGGTCCGCCGCCAAGTTGACTCCGCCGCTGCTGGCTTCTCCTCAGTGGCGTGGTCTATTGTCGCAAATTTCCTTTCGTCGTTTGCACATCATTTTTCAATTCCATTAAATCTGTCAGAATGGGCAAAAAGGAGGAAGAAGAGATAATCAGAATCGCGAAGAAGATGGATAAAATGGCGCAGAAGAAGAACGGGGTGAGATGTCTCAGAGGATTGGATGCTGTGTTAGCCGAGCATGCTAATGTAGCTAACTAAATGGGATGTCCGAGAGTTCAGTTCAGGCTAATTTAGCTTCTTTGCAGTTTAGTCATTATTTACAAACTCTGGCATGTATTTACCAGGGTACTGGTTATTTATTACCCGGCCATGGAAGTATATTTAATTAATAATCTAACTGATTTACCATAAACTTTGTGTCTGTTGTGTTAGCTGTAAATAATTAGCTCGTTCACTCCAGTCCTTGTTTACGTTGGCAGAAGTTAGCCACTACGAGCAGCCTGCACCGTGCATTACATGTGATAACTTTAACAAACAGTAAATTAAAAATGTTATTCATTAGATTTAAGTCTTGTGGATATTGATACTGGGCACCGAGCAACGCTGTAGCATAAAGCAATAATAAAGCTGACTTTACGTTACGTAATCTATTTTAAATAAGTCTTCATATTATTTTCTAGTTTACCGTAATCCTTTTTCGTGAGTTTAAATCGTGTTTCCTAAAACAATCGAAAATTTAGATAAATTCAGATAGCGGTCATTTTATATTTTATGTTTCCATAAAACTGAAACAATCTTTTATTTGTACCTCGTTCTAGTCATAAAACTGGCTTATTTTTATTTTATCATATGCCATCTAAGCAATGAATTTATTTTCCTTTTTAATTTTATGTTACTTTAACTGATACTTTATTTACTAATATACAAATGTTGAATTTATTAGGCTTAGTAACTTACTTTCAGGTTTAGATTATAAGTAACAAACTGTTTATCTTTTGTGTTTTTTTATTATTGGAAAGTAATGTTAATTTTTATTTATTCTCAAATAATATATATTTTCTCTTCCTAGATATAGTTTTATTCACTATTTTTAGCAAACATCTTTATAATTTTCTTCATTATTTAAATGTATTTATGACCAATCAAATATATTCAAATTCTCTTTATAAATAAATTTAGTTCTTATTCACTTCCAGCATTTATTATAACAGTTTGATGCTTACACACTTGTGCCTCTGTCATAATAGTATAGTTAATTAAATTGAAATAATGCTTTGTCAATAGGAAGCAAATTTAAACATTTACATATTTCCATAAACAAAAGTCTGTTTTTGTATTGCTGCTCTAATTGGATTCTATTGAAGAACTTGTATTTGTAGAATATATTTACATTCTATACTTTTATTTAAGTTAATTAGTCATGTACTTAGTCCTAAACATGACTTCTAAATATAGATTTAATTATGTTGAAAGAATAATTTGTACATTTTTGTTTTACTTTATTAGACCGGCAAAACGACAACAAAATATGTTTAACTCCTGTTGAATATACTGTACAGGTATTAGTGGGAAGTCTTTTAATACCAAATAAAAATGTACCACCCATTTAGCTTCAGTAGAGCAGTCAAAGGACTAAGAGCTTCAGTGTGAGATGGGGTAAAGTTTGCTTAACGGTTCTCTGTGCAGGCTGGAGCTTTGGATTTGTTGAAGGAGTTGCGTAATATTCCTATGACACTGGAGCTTCTTCAGGTATGTGTACTACAGTATTTTCTTATTCTGATGGTTTGTTTTGGTTACAGACTGTGTTGAAGTACTGACTTGCTGTCTCTTAACAGTCCACCAGAATTGGTATGTCGGTTAATGCCATCCGCAAGCAAAGCACAGACGAGGAGGTGACGTCTTTAGCCAAGTCGTTGATCAAATCATGGAAAAAGCTTTTGGGTAATTGTTATCCTTTATTTATAATCATACGTACATTTGTGTAAGTATGCTGAAGTGATCTGGTTGTTTAACTGTATGTAAAATTATACTGCTCTATATAAATGTGTTTGCATGTGTAAAACTGGCATTCAGGCGTGTATGTTGTGTTTGTGGGCTTGATTGTAAGAGCAGTATTATTCATCTCTCTCAGCCCTGCGTTTTCTGATATTATTGTCACTTGTATACCTGTACTTGTCTGGTTTTTATTACAATGCTTCAGATGAGCCTGGAGGTGGAGATAAAGCTTCAGAAGAGAAGAGGAAAGACCAGTCAACGCCTGTTCTCTCTCCCTCACAAGAAAGTCCCGAGGCGAAAGAAGAGAGGTAACAAGAAAAAGCATTATGTTTATATGTTTTTTCTTTTTTTGCCATGATTTATTTATATTTGATTCTGGTAGCCTTAGTTGATGTTTATTATTTTTTGTAACCCCTACAGCAGTTCCAGCAGTAATTCCAGCAGCAAGAGTGAATCTTCTGAAGTCACCCCCAACACATTAAATAACACGTTTCCTCGTGCTCCGAGCACATATGACTCTGTCAGGATCAAGTGCAGAGAGATGCTGACCAATGCTCTGCAGACGGGAGGTAAACTTAACACCACGACTCATTTCTTGAAATCTTTGTTTACTGTTGTTTACCTTTATCTACTTTCATTTTCGCCCTCTGATATTCACATACCGGTATATTTTACTTACAGACGATTACATTGCTATCGGTGGTGATTGTGAGGAGCTCGCAGCACAGATTGAGGAAAATATCCTTTAAACTGAATGTTTTTGAAGCAGCCGTTCGTGTGATTTCAGGATGTGAAATGTATGTTTTCATCAGTTTTTGTTTAGTGAAAATTTGTATTTTTATCTTATATGTTGTCACTAATACTGTCTGCACTTAAAATGTCCTAAATGTATGCATGATAAAATACAAATTGTTACTTTACCAAATGTTAAACCTCAAAGTTCATCATTTTATGCTGTGCTTTTTGAAGTGAAGCATAAAACGTGCCACTTTTCAGTGTTGTATTCCTTAGCCAGCTTTCACATATTTTCCAAGAGTTTAAGAACACAGACATGAAATACAAGAACCGTGTGCGAAGTCGGATCGCGAATCTAAAGGACGTGAAAAACCCCAATTTAAGGAGGACGGTGCTATGTGGGAGTGTAACTCCAGAGCGGATGGCCAAGATGACTGCAGAGGTGTGCCCACTGATGAGGATATCTGTTGACACCAATCGATGTTTTAGCTGCCTGTCTTTTTTCTGAGAAGTTAAAAGTTTTTATTAAGCAGACATATTTAAGTGTGTTGATTTAAAGACCATTATTATGGACGTTTTTTGTAGGAAATGGCCAGCGATGAACTGAAGGAAATGAGGAAGAATTTGACCAAAGAAGCTGTCAGGGACCACCAGATGGCCACCACCGGGGGCACCCAGACTGATCTGTTCACCTGCGGCAAATGCAAGGGGAAGTGCTGCACCTACACACAGGTAGATTTAGCAGCTTGTAGATGCTCGTGTTGATTTTTGTGTGTGTGTGAAACGAGTTATAAGTCCTCAGTGTGATGTTCAGCCAACAAAAAATATACTTATTGTTCTGTATTAGGAATGAATTAATACATATATTGAAACAAACGTATTAATCAGTTGTCTTTATTTTGTTCATTCACAGGTTCAAACTCGTAGTGCTGATGAGCCGATGACCACATTTGTCTTCTGCCAACAGTGTGGAAATAGATGGAAGGTATGTTGCAGATTTCATGGACATTAGATTCTAGACGTCCATCAGCACTAGCTTGTTCAGTTATAATAATAATAATCATTTTATTTAAAAGTGCCTTTCAGGACACCCAAGGACACTTAACAGAGGTTGTGTAAAAACAAACAAACACAGTTCAAACATCAGCAGGAACAAATTGAAATATAAAATAAATAAAGAATATATATATATTTTTTTTTTTCTTCTTTCGGCTTTATTCCCTGCGTTAGGGGTCGCCACAGCGAACTGGTCGCACGAAGATTTGGCAGTTGTTTTTACGCCGGATGCCCTTCCTGACACAACCACAGACCACCGAGCAACCACAGCTCTCTGTGTGGAGCAGAGAGCTGATATCTAGGGTTCCCGGGGGAGCAGATGGTGTGGGTTAAGGGCCTTGCTCAAGGGCCCAGAGTGGGGCAGATGAGGGTGGAGACAGGTGTGACCGCTTTCACTTATCCCACCCACATCTTTGATGTTGTCGGTACCGGGGCTTGAACCGGCGACCTTCCGATCACAAGCTCACCTTCTTAACCTCTGCGCCACCACTCCCACATAAAATACAAAATAATATAAAATACATTTAGTAAAGTTAATGATAAGCTAGTCTAAAGAGATGTGTTTTCAGAGCAGTCTTGAACAGAGAAAGGGAGGTGGTGTTTCGAAGGTCTGGCGGTAGAGCGTTCCAGAGGTGAGGGGCAGAGCAGGTGAAGGCCCTGCTCCCCATGGTGGAGAGGCGGGCAGAGGGTACATGGAGATGTAGCGAAGAGGAGGATCTGAGAGAGCGTGATGGGATGGAGATTTGTAGGAGGTCAGATAGATAAGGAGGGGCAAGGTTGTGGATAGATTTGAACGTGAGAAGTAGAATTTTGAAGATGATGCGTGATTTAACCGGGAGCCAGTGGAGCTGCTGCAGGACAGGAGTGATGTGATCATAGTAGGAGGTTTGAGTGATGACACGGGCAGCTGAGTTCTGGACCATCTGTAACTTGTGGAGAGATTTGTTGGGGAGGCCGTAGAGAAGGGAGTTGCAGTAGTCAATACGGGAAGTCACAAGGCTGTGCACCAGGATGGCTGTGGAGCGGGGTGTGAGAGAAGGACGGAGACGGTTAATATTACGGAGGTGGAAATAGGCAGACCGAGTAATATTGTTGATGTGTGAAGTGAAGGAGAGAGTGGTGTCGAGGATGACACCGAGGCTCTTGACCTGAGGGGAGGGGGATAGCAGAGAGTTGTTAAGGGGGACGAGAAGATGTTCTGATTTTGAAATAGAGTTTTTGGTACCAACAAGAATGATTTCTGTTTTGTTACTGTTTAGTTGAAGGAAATTGTTAGAAAACCAGTGATTTAGCTCATTGAGACAGTCGGTGAGGATGGAGGGTGGGTGGGTGGAGTTTGGTTTTGATGACAAGTAGAGCTGTGTGTCATCAGCATAACAGTGGAAATGGACGCCGTATTTGCGGAAGATGTGACCTAGAGGAAGGAGGTAAATGATGAAGAGGAGGGGTCCGAGGACAGAGCCTTGGGGGACACCCGTGGAGACAGGGGAAGACTGGGAGCGGAAGGATTTAAGCTGAATGAATTGAGTGCGGTCAGAGAGATAGGAGTTGAACCAGTCTAACGGGGTACCTGAGATGCCAATGGAGGTTAGTCTGTTGAGGAGGATAGAATGACAGATGGTGTCGAAGGCAGAACTTAGATCAAGAAGAATGATGATGGACAAAGATCAGAGTCAGCAACAAGAAGAAGGTCGTTAGTAATTTTTATTAGAGCTGTTTCAGTGCTATGGTGGGGGCGAAAACCAGATTGAAACTCTTCATAAATGTTATTGTTGGACAGATGTGAGTGAAGTTGACTAGCAACAGCTTTTTCAAGAACCTTGGAGATAAAGGGCAGATTGGAGATCGGACGAAGATTACTGAAGTTGGCAACATGTGGGAACACCAGCTGTCAGAGCTCAAACAGGACAATACAATCATACAGCTGCAGATGAGGACGACCTGAATAAGTGGCCCCAGATTACATCTACTAGCATATTTGGCTACTTTATTGACTCGGTTGCTTCTGACAGGGAAGCAATGAACAACCTGAAAAGTTTTGAGGCGTATTAGTATCTACGCAATAATAATGTCTGTCGCGTTTTGTTAAAAGAGATGGGACACAATTTTATTTACCTTAAAGCTGACATAGAGCCCAGCCAAAGCCTTAAAGTCCCATATCACCGAGCTTGGGTTAATTGCAGAGAAAACAAACCAACAAATACTGTAATGATGTCCCCTTCATACACTTGAAATCATACCTGATGTTCTCGTCACACTGTTTTCAATCATTCTGAGGATCCGGCGTCTCTTCTCTGGTGGTTCATTGTAGCCCAGACACAAAGTAGGATGCAGGTTTTCTTCCATCGACCGTTTGTCAACAAAGTGAAATGAGCACACATACAGCGTTTTGGGTGGTCTCTTTAAGTTCATATTTTTCAGCCACATTCTTCTTAATTCCTCATCTGTAGGTAGGCGATGGAAACTATACCGCTTTTCACAGGAACACTTTTGTTTTGGTTCCGTGTTAAGAACATGGTTGTTTGTGCAGCCGTGAACAACACAGCAGGCACCTGAACTCCACAAGGCTATTTTAGTCAACTTTACGGTTGTTAAATAAATGTGAACCAAACCAAAAACTGTTTTGACTTCTAAACTGAATGCAAATTACTTTCAAACAAACTGCGGTCCGTTTCCGCTACCTTGGTTAAAGGTGCTATATGTAGTTTCTGGAATACGCTGGAACTTAGAAAAATTTTGAACAGAGACACGTTTCTGGTCCCTCCCCCTTGCTCTCGGCTGAACTGCAACTCAGCCTCCATAGCTCCGCCTCCACTGCATGTCCTGTCTCGTGAACGCGCATGTGATACTGTAACCTTCGTTATCTTTATTGTTTAGTTTTAATAATAAATGATTCAAGCAAAGACACTTACTTGTCAAGCAGGAATGTTGCTAAAGGCCGCAGTATAGCTCTGCGTTGGGCCGAACGCCGCTCTACGCGCGTACTGAATTGATTGACAGGTCGGGTGGGGAAAAAAAAGGCACAAGCTGCAGCTGGCTCTTGCTGCAGCCGCTGCGATGTTCTGTGTTTATATGTTAATAAAACGTTCTAAAAAATAAAATAAAAACATGGAGCGCTGGTCCAGCACACCAGAACACCAGGAAATCTGCAGAGCCTGCGCAGCCACGTTGAACCCGAGTTTAATTTGCT
>JBBPBX010023972.1:27174-40077 GCA_038048925.1 Garcialebias charrua
GGTTCAAGCCCCCGGTACAGACAACATCAAAAAACGTGGGTGGAAAAAGGTGAAACACCCACACCTGCCTCCAACCTCATTCGCCCCACCCTGGGCCCCTGAGGAAGGTCCTTAAACCCCCATCATCTGCTCCCTAAAAACAGGTATCTCTTGAAAATGAGTTCTCGTGGCTCAATGAGACTACCTGTATAAATAAAGGATAAATGAAAAAAAGAAACATTCCATATTTAATCAAAAAGTGTTCAATAATAATAATAATGTCACATTTTGTCATCTGTGTATGTTTCCATACAAGACCAATACAAGATCAACTGGACTATTTGTTACAGAAGACGTTTCTACCTCTATCCAGAGGGCTTTATCAATTCTATGAGCAGACTGCCAGTATAACAGTCTTAGGAGACACGCACCAACCTATGTAAATTGCAAGCTGAGGTAACACATACATGTACATTGACAAATCCCACCTTAGTTTCTTGAGGTCTGACAAAGAAGACGAGACAAGAAACCCCTACTGTTAAGGTGTGATTTGTCAATTTACATGTATGTGTTACCTCAGCTTGCAATTTACATAGGTTGGTGCGTGTCAAATCTGAATGAAAAGGCAAAAATCCTTTTTTTTTCTTTCAAAACATTCAATCCTTTGGTGTTTTTATTAGACAAGTTAAGACTGCTGTGTCCTCCGTCCAAACTCATCCATGCCGGTAAAAATCTGTTAACGTCTAAGTCAATTTCCATTAGAACAGAAATGCGTTGTCACAAGATAACGATGGCCCAGATGTATTATTATTATTTATTATTTTCTATAAGCAACTTCCCTCCTACTGGTAATAACAAAACCACTTAGGACTGACTGAAAATTACTCCCAACACAATTATTTGTCATATAATATTAATAAAAATCATAGTGTCATTTAACATTAACAGCTAAATATGGATGAATTAAAAAAAACTAAATAGCCTTTTTATACAGAAATACACAGTTTATATAAATAGAACCAACGTGATAGTTTCTTGCATAAAACAAATGTATAAATATAAAAATCGTTTTATTTAAAAGCGCCTTTCAGGACACCCAAGGACAAATATAATAAATTTATATAAATATAAACATTATGTCTCTTCTAACCAAGCAGAATTGTTAGAAGAGACTTTGTGTCATTGTACTCAAAAGTTCTGCAGCTAAATAAATCTTAAAATAACATGTCCAAGGCATAACAGTACTTTTTATATTCTTATTAAATTACTGTTGATTTTTTTCCCTTAAATCTTGGATTTTTTCAGAGTAAATAAATTTAGGAAAAAAAAATCAATATCAGTTTTTGTTCATCCAAAATAAAAAATAATGCCGTTATTTTTAACCAATGTCATAACTATATCAGAGTCAGAGAGTCTTTATTGTCATTTGCACCGCATGTGGTACATGTGATGAAAACGAGATTATGTACACGGGGTCCCAGTTACATCCAACAACAAATGCAAGAGAAAAACAGTAATAACATCTAGAACTAACTAAGAAAAACATCAACTAGTAATACACTAAGCTTAATATAGTGGGAATAAACAGCAGCACGAACATGAGTTTGTATGAGCAGATGGAACACAGATGAAAACAGATCAGCATCAGTATGATGTGATATTTTGCAGTGTTTATATTTTTTATTTTTATTTTTATTTTTTATTCATGAGTCTAACAGCCTCAGGGTAGAAGCTGTTCCTCAGTCTAGTGGTTCTACACTTGATGCTCCTCAACCTCCGTCCTGAGGGGAGTGGGGCAAAGAGTGAGTGTGCTGGATGAGTGAGGTCTTTCATGATGCAGGTCGCTCTTTTTCTGCATCTGGAGGTGTAAATGTCTGTGATTGTGGGGAGACTGACTCCAACAGACTTCTGTGCAGCCTTCACCACTCTCTGCAGAGCTTTCCTCTCTTCAACTGTGCAGCCTCCATGCCACACGTTGATGCTGGAGCACAGGACACTCTCCACTGCACACCTGTAGAACGAGGTGAGAACTGGGCTGCTCAGACCAGCACGTCTCAGCCGTCTGAGGAAGTAGAGTCTCTGATGACCTTTCTTGATCAGGCTGGTGGTGTTGTTGCTCCAGCTGAGGTTATCATTCATGTGTACACCCAAGTATTTGTAGCTGGAGACCACTTCCACTGCAGACCCACCTATTTTCAGTGGGGCGTGGGTGTGTTTGTTCCTTCTGAAGTCCACAATCATCTCCTTTGTCTTCTTCACATTCATGTGAAGATTATTCTCTTTGCACCAGCTCTCCAGGTGTTCCACCTCCTGTCTGTAGCTGGACTCATCATTGTTTGTGATGCATCCCACCACCGCTGTATCATCTGCAAACTTAACAATATGACAGCCTGGAAGTGTGGCTGTACAATCATATGTGAGCAGAGTGAACAGAAGGGGGCTCAGCACACATCCCTGAGGAGAGCCAGTGCTGAGGGTTATGGTGGAGGAGGAGAAGTTGTGGATCTTCACGGACTGTGGTCTGTCTGTTAAGAAGTCTAGTACCCAGTTACAAATAGAGGGGCTTAGTCCAAGTGTAGATAGTTTGTCTATCAGAGTTTGGGGGATCATGGTGTTGAAGGCAGATGTGAAGTCCACAAAGAGCAGACGCACGTATGAGTCCTTCTGATCCAGGTGGGTGAGAGCAGTGTGGACCACGGAAGAAATGGCGTCCTCTGTTGATCGGTTCTCACGGTATGCGTATTGATGAGGGTCCTCATTGATGTTGACGGTTGCCTTGATGTGGGACATGACCAGTTTCTCAAAACATTTAGCGACTATCGGGGTGAGGGCCACCGGTCTATAGTCATTCAGACCAGTCACTGTGGAGCTCTTTGGGACTGGGATGATGGTCGCGGTCTTCAGGCAGGTGGGAACTGACTCCAGTGCAAGTGAGGTGGTGAAGATGTCAGCCAGCACCTCACAGAGCTGGTCCGCACATTCCTTCAGAACTTTCCCTGGGATGTTGTCTGGTCCGGTTGCTTTATGAGGATTAATCTTTCTGAGACTGCCTCTCACTTCTGCTGCGGTCACCCTGAGATGCTCTTCATCTGGTGATGAGGTGAGTCTGGTGCTAGCTGGTCTGTTTGGATCATCAAAACGTGCATAAAACTTATTGAGGGCATCAGGCAGAGATGGGTCCCTGGGGCATTGTTTGTTTTTGCCTTTGTAATCTGTTATGCATTTAATACCCTTCCACATGCTCCGTGGGTCTTGTGAGGTGAACTGTCCCTCGATCCTCTGTGCATACGTGGCCTTGGCCTTCTTAATGCCATCCTTCAGTTCATTCCTGCACTTTCTCAGCTCCACTTTATCTCCTGACTTGAATGCAGTGTCCCTGGCTGCTAGTAAGGCGTGAACTTCTTTATTTAACCAGGGTTTCCGGTTCGGGTAGGATTTCACATAACTATATGCATTCATGCTGATGTTTATGTTGCATTAAGCAAGATAATCAGCATAGTATTTATTTTTTCTAACCTATATCTATAACACATCTGTGTTTAACACCTTCAGTATTTCCATGTTCGGAAACTTTAAAGAGACAAACATGCCCACTGGCAATATCTGATTGTTTAACATTGTTTTGTACTAAAAAACTTTCAGATGATGAACAAAATATATATATTTGTATTTATTGTTTTGTCTGTAACTGCACAAATACAGTAACAAATGAAAACAACCATTTAGCTTTCCCAAGCAAACAATAATTTGTGTTTAATGACAAGCTCACTCTAGAATAATAAAATTATTGTGCTTTATTTTATTTTAATTCAAATGCCCACAAGTCATTATTTTCTTGGAGTAGCAGAAAAAAACATGTACTGTAAACATTCACATTTTTTTTAAATATATAAATGTATTCTTGAGTAAACTTAGAGCAAAATAACACATTTTATATAGTAAACAGAAGAAACATTTATAGGCATCTCTCCAAACCACTGGCTTAGATTGTGTTTTGAGGTTGACCCGCGCAGTGTGCCCTTCAGGTCAAATTGCACATATTAAAGTTAACTCTTAAAAGAAATGCCTCCGTGAAGCACACAAATAGGCAAGAGGTTCGGATCAACCAGCCCTATCCACTGATCTGTCTTAGCAAAAAATAAATAAATAAAAAATGACGTGCCGTTATCACCATCCTGACACAAGCCGATGTCACGACTAAGGAATCAAGACAAAATACATGTGATCAATTGGCCAATGAGAGGGACGGTTTCCAGCAAACTGGCTCCAGTAACCACCTTTATGGCAAAGGTCAGTAAACATCCACTGCCCATGAGAAAGATGTGAGAAAGTTGAATGTCAAGGCACTTCCCCATGTGAGGATCTTGTCTTTGAGCGACACGTTTGTGAGGCAACAAAGTAATAATAATAAAAATCTATGTATATACTGAAAGTATTTAACACTTGGCAACTCCAATTTTAGTAAATGGAAATGCTCTTGTTACACATAAAAACACAGTTTACATGGTAGCTTTGGTGTTTCTGCTAACCTGGCCTGACCCATCAGTTCTGACCATAATCATTAATCTATCTATCTATCTATCTATCTATCTATCTATCTATCTATCTATCTATCTATCTATCTATCTATCTATCTATCTATCTATCTATCTATCTATCTATCTATCTATCTATATATATATATATATATATATATATATATATATACATACATACTATACATACTACATACATACATACAGGTAGTCCCCGACTTACGAGCGAGTTCCGTACCTGCGAGTCGCTCGTAAGACGAAAATTCGTACGTCGGAACATGAAACACGTGTTCTCGTAAGTCCGGATTTTCGGTCGTAAGTCGGAAAATTTAAGCTAGCGCTACTACGAACACTCGTTTTTCATCAAAAACGTTCATACTAGTTCATGAACATGCTCAGAAACGTGTTTCCAAACGGTTAGCTAACACACTTTCATCTAAAAACACAAAAAAGTGCTGTATTTTTTACAAATTTACTGCTCGTTCGCCAGCTCGTAAGTCCGGGACCTCGTATGTAAGGGCGCTCGTAAGTCGGGGACTACCTGTAAGCATATATATATATAATATATACTATATATATATATATATACGTCTCATTAAACAGGTCTGTAATTTCTCACATTTTCCTTACATGTTTTCTGAAAATAAATAAATAAAAGCTTTGTAGTTTATTGGTAATTATTGCTAAATTAGAATGTTAATAACTGCTTGATTGGTAATTGCTCCTCAAAAGCTAGACCTCCTCCAACGAGTGAAATGCATGAGTTTGCAATGAACATTTTGGTGCAAATGGAGAACAAAACCAAACGTGGGACAGTTTGGGGAATACACCCGTGTGGTTTTTTTTTTTTTTTTCACAAGAAGATGAGACGAGTGGTATTAATGTGTCCACACAACTAGGCGGACTCTCTAAATCCACAATGGATCATTGCAAGTTTATGGTAACATAAACTATAAATAATTAACCCAAACGAATGCGCTCAGTTCTCATTTCGTCATGTTTTAGTACCTAAAGGGTTTTCAGGAAAATCCTTGAAAGTTACCAGAAAATTGCAGACCCACGATATAAAGTATAAAATAAAGTTTCCCTTTTTTGACAGTGCAGTAACGTTTATCCCATTTATAGATTTAAATATAATCTGTACGTTTGGTATTTAGAGAATTAATAATAAATATGATAAATAATACTTTCTCTGGTTCATATACAGTTACTTAGATTTGCACATCACACCAGTAATAAATCTATACGATGTGACTTGTTATTGTTTTTCTTTCAGCTGCTCCCCTCTGAAGTTTATCTCGACTAATGAACTTGCACAAAAGATTTGGCAATTGTTTCACACCGGATGCCCTTCCTGACTCCACCTGGGCTTGAATCTGCAGCCTCAGGATGACGAGACCGCATTAGAGACCGCTAAGCAACCGCAGCCCCTTGAGATGTGACTTACGGTATAACACAAATCTAGTCTTAAAGTGTCACTGACATGATTTTTTTAATATGCATAAAATTGCTCAAAATATATATATTGTATAATTTAAATATGTTCGTTTTTGCAAACAAAATGGTACATTAATTAAATTTTGCTTTAAAAGTGATTTTAAACTTTGCGCCGTGTTTATTCACGGGAAATCCGATTACACACGAATGCAACATCTGTGACGTAAAATCGGGCAGAAAGCTACGTCTCTTTAATAGCGGACAATTTATAACCCAACGAATTTAGAAATCTAAGTTAAGATTTGAGCGATTTGTCTTCAATTTGGGAAGCAGAAAGTTAGATGAACAAGAAACAGCAGGTTCTAATTTAGGTCTGCACCCGTATTTAATTGAGTCTTACCTTTCCAGGAAGCGAGGGATCTCCAAGGGGGGGGGGCAGCTTTGTTTATTCCATACTTGACAAAGTATTTCATCTTTTGGGAAAGTGAAAAGGCTCACTTGTTCACTGATGATATTAGAACACCCAAATATGACACAACGGCATTTTTTAAGTTAAAAAAAAAAGGTGATCTGCAGGCGAGCTCCAGACACGCTGTCTCTGCCCGATTTTACATCACAGATGTTGCATTCGCGTGTAATCGGATTTCCCGTGAATAAACACGGGACGAAGTTTAAAATCACTTTTAAAGCAAAATTAAACTGATTTATCATTTTGTTTGCAAAAACGAACATATTTAAATTATAAGATATATATTTTGAGCAATTTTATGCATAATAAAACGCTTTAGTGACGCTTTAAATAACAAATACGACCAAATAGCAAAAGTTAAACCACTCTCATAAACTTTTTTATGGAAACGAGTCCTGTTACACAGGTTGTAATTTTATCACACTTAACGGTATTTTCAATCCCACATGGGTTCTACAGGAACTGGAGTTGCCAAGTCGCTGCCACAGGTGCTGAAGTGTGAGGTTAGGTAACAAAAAGAAAAAAACGTTAAAACCCAAGTAGATTCAACAGTTTCCCACAAAGCTGCCTGCAAGTAGAGCCAACGTGTAGCTTTCACTTGAGCTTTGATTTTCATACGCAGTAAATGGAACCAGGCGTTTCCACATAAAATACCCACAATTTCATTTGGACTATTTACAAACTCATAAATATATATATATATATTCTACAGTAGGAATCATCCCCCTACCACCCTGACCCAAACAATCATACAAAAAAAAAAAAACACAACAGATCATAAAAAATTCTGAACACAAATAAAATAGATTATTTCTATAAAAGAAAAATAAAGAAAACAATTGAAGTGTATTCCTTTGGAGTGTTTTGCCATGTTGATCTGTAGCAGTACTGCGATGTCGAGCCCTCGGGAGATTTTGAGACCTGAGTGTCTTCAGTCAGGTGCAGATCACAATAGCTCTGAAATCCCTGGGAGGGGCCGGGCCTGAAGCCGGGCTCACATAATCCTACACTGAACATACAAAGAAAAAAATAAATAAAAGGGGGTGGGGGTGGGTCAGAGAAAGTTAAAAGATCACAGGTTGTCACCACCCTAAGATTCGGGGTACTGCTCTGACAGAGTGTTGAGCAGGTTTTTGTAGGCTGCGGAGTTCAAGTAGCGGGGATACGAGTCTCTTTGCATTAGTGTGTAGATCTGCAACTGGGCGTCGTCGAACGTGTGCAAATTGGGCTCTAGCATGTTCCTGTTAATGGCCTCACGCACGCGGGAGTCGAGGCTCACCTGGAAGTAGAATACACGATAAACAGCATGCATTAGTTCAAAGGAAACTTTTTTTTCTTCCAAATAGGTATCAATGGTTAGTGTGTTATTTGCAGCTGAAATAAAGCATGGCAGAGAAAAGGGCATAAGTACGCCTTTATCCAGACTAGGCTAATGGCTAGCCAAACAGGCCAATTTTTTATTGTTTTTCCAGTCTTATAAAACATCTATTCCTCAAATACCGGTGTGAAAGAATGCTTCATATTAAACCTCTACACTTTTGAATGTTTAATTTGTTACTGTTTTCTTAGCTGAACAACATCCATGTTGCTAATGTATTGATTGCATTATATTATATTTTATTGTATTTATCCATCCATCCATCCATTATCTGTTACCCACTCCTTTATGGTAAATGGAGCTTATTTATATAGCGCTTTCCAGCCCCCTATGAGGGACCCCAAAGCGCTTTATGGGTCACGAGGTCACTGGTGTTCATATCCAGCAGTCACTGTGTGAAAGTTGAGGTACACCCTGGACATGTCTCCAGTCCATCACAGGGACACATAGAGACAAACAACCATTCACTCTCTCACTCACACTTGGGGACAATTTAGAGTCACCAATCAGTAGGGGTGCAGGAAAAAAAATCAATTTTTTTTTCTTCAAAGAATCTAGATTCTTAGTCCTGGCGATTCAGAATCGATTCTAAAAGCCCCAAAATCGTTTTTTTTTTTTTTTTTTACATTAAAACCCAAAAGATAAAGAAAATAAAACCATATCTCATAGTATATGAAAGAATACATAAAATGAAAGGTGGCAGAAAGAAGAAGAAATCTTATTTTATCTGCCCCTTTTTTCAAAAACAAAACAAGTTCAAACAATCAATTCAAACAATAATCTTCTATAAGTAACAGAGCAAAAAGCTAACCTAATACTGGTTATTTAAGTTACAGAATTTAATGCATTCCTGTATTATTTGTTCCTATTTTTGGTATAAATATCAAACGATGCAAAAAATTTGATACAATAAGGAACCTAAAATTATTGTTTTAAATAAATGTTCTATTTGTTTACATTGTTGTTTATTCTTTTCAGCTTGTCAGTTACAAAACTGAAACTAAATTTATGACCATTTTAATAGAAAAACCGTCTCTGAATGAAAAATCGTTTCTGAATCGAGAAATCGATTTTGAATCAAATCGTGACACCAAAAATCAGAATCTAATCGATTCTCCAGACACTGAGAGATTCGCACCACCAATCAGCCTAACATGCATGTTTTTGGTCTGTGGGAGGAAACCGGAGGAGCCGAAGAAAACCCACACATGCACAGAGAGAACTTGCAAACTCCACCCAGAAAGCCCCCCAGCCGGGATTTGATCCAGCGACCTCACTGAGATGTAGTAGCCCTACCAACTAAGCCACCGTGCCACCCTCATTGAAATTATGTTTTTTCAGGGGATTTTTGGTCAAGGTTTATGAATGATTATCACTACAAATGTTAAATATCCACAAAGCATGTTCTTGAGCTGTCAGAGTGTTCTTTGGAGCTAGTGATAATATATTTATTATTTGACAGAACAGCCTTTCTATCTATCTATCTATCTATCTATCTATCTATCTATCTATCTATCTATCTATCTATCTATCTATCTATCTATCTATCTATCTATCTATCTATCTATCTATCTATCTATCTATCTATCTATCTATCTATCTATCTATCTATCTATCTATCTATCTATCTATCTATCTATCTATCTATCTATCTATCTATCTATCTATCTATCTATCTATCTATCTATCTATCTATCTATCTATCTTTATCTATCTATCTATCTATCTATCTATCTATCTATCTATCTATCTAAATGTTTTAAATAACAATTAAAAACAAAGTATTCAAATAAAACTATTTTAACATACGCAGAATTGGAAAATAAATGTTCTGCTTGAAATAGACTAAAAGCCACTAGCAAAAAAAAAAAATTTAAAGATCGACTTTAAGTGATCTAAAGCAGTGGTTCCCAACCTGGGGGGCCTGACCCCATGAGGGGGGGGTGGCACTAGAGAGCACAGGGGGTCGCATAATGTTTCTTGGTTGAGCTCACATTTTATTAAATATATAACATAAACATAAGCACATGCAGTTGTAAATGTTTAAATGTGTAAAAACACACAGAGGAGTCATTTTTCTGACAACATAGGAACATTTTTCCCTAGTTTAGAACAGACATTGTTATTACTATTGGTGATGGTGAAAGTCACTTTCAGGAACAAGCAGTTGACATTAGAATGCATTTGAAAGAGCAAGTAGTGATGTGCACAGAGCCACAGAAGCATCTTTTGAGTGTTCCCTTTTAATCGCTAAGGCTAAAAATCTGCACAATATTGGAGAAACCTTCAGAAACTTGCCTGCCTGAAATTGTACAGTTGATGTGTGACAGGGCTCATGCAGTGGATAAAGTGAAAACTGTCCTGCTCTCAAACACTGTCAGAGTCAGTTTCTTTACTGTGATTTTTATTATTATTATTTATTGTCATTTCTTTATTGCCATATTGTCATGGATATAATAGATAAAATAGCTGAAAAATACAAAAATCAGCTGCATGATAGGATCAGGATGATTTCTTGACACAACTACATTTAAAAATGTTTTAAATACTTTTTAATATTACTCTGTTAGTTTTTAAAGAAAATGTGAGTAATTCTCAAAATAGTGTTCTTTTAGTTGTTATTTCTGTTGTACAATTACTAGTTAACACCTTTTACAAATAAAAGTTTGTATTTACTTTATTCTTTTACTTACTTTATCTATACTTAACTACTATTACTTATAATATTAATTATAATATTTACTTTATTCTTCTATCAATTTGATGAAAAGATTAATCTGAATAACAAATAAAAGTTTGTATTTACTTTATTCTTTTATTTACTTTATCTATACTTAACTACTATTACTTATAATATTAATTATAATATTTACTTTATTCTTCTATCAATTTGATGAAAAGATGAATCTGAATGAGTCTGCATGGCAGGTGATCCCACACACCCACTACACAGCTGCTTCAGACTGCTGCCATCAGGGAGGAGACTGAGAAGTCTCCAGGCTCAAACCAGCAGACTGAGAGACAGCTCTGTTCATCAGGCAGTCAGGATGCTAAACACTCTGCCTGCTCTGCCTCCCCTCCCATTTGAACTGCCTTAACACAAAAAACTTTCTCACACATTACCACACAACACAAAGATTTTAACACTGGACTCTGTGTCATCAAACGGGTTATTCACTAAACTCTCGGTCATGTGCTCATTCAGTTTGCACTACTTCTCATATTTGCACTAATGTTTGTATTACATTCACTGCCTATAGTCATACTACTGTTTACACTCACTGTTTACATACTACTGTTTACATTCAATGTTTACATTTATTAATACTGTTTACATTTATTACTACTGTTTACATTTATTACTACTGTTACTTTATTACTACTTGTACCCGGAAGCAGCTGATAGGTACCGGCAGTCCAAGCGGCATGCGGCTCGGGTGGTTGCTGAGGCAAAAACTCGGGCGTGGGAGGAGTTCGGAGAGGCCATGGAGAATGACTTCCGTACGGCTTCGAGGCGATTCTGGTCCACCATCCGGCGTCTCAGGGGGGGAAAGAGGTACGCGACCAACACCATTTATGGTGGGGGTGGCGTGCTGCTGACCTCAACTCGGGATGTTGTGAGTCGGTGGGCGGAATACTTCGAAGACCTCCTCAATCCTACTGGCACGTCTTCCACGGAGGAAGCGGAGCCTGGGGACTTTGGGTCGGGTTCTCCGATCTCTGGTGCTGAGGTCGCCGAGGTGGTTAAAAAGCTCCGCGGTGGCAAGGCTCCGGGGGTGGATGAGATTCGCCCGGAGTTCCTTAGGGCTCTGGATGTTGTGGGGTTGTGTTGGCTTACGCGACTCTGCAATATCGCGTGGACATCGGGGGCAGTTCCCTTGGATTGGCAGACTGGGGTGGTGGTTCCCCTATTCAAAAAGGGGGACCGTAGGGTGTGTTCCAACTATAGGGGGATCACACTCTTAAGCCTCCCTGGTAAGGTCTATTCAGGGGTTCTGGAGAGGAGGGTCCGTCGGATAGTCGAACCTCGGATCCAGGAGGAGCAATGTGGTTTTCGTCCTGGTCGTGGAACACTGGACCAGCTCTACACCCTCAACAGGGTCCTGGAGGGTGCGTGGGAGTTTGCCCAACCAGTTTACATGTGCTTTGTGGACTTGGAGAAGGCATTCGACCGCGTCCCTCGGGGGGTTCTGTGGGAGGTACTCCGGGAGTATGGGGTACCAGGCCCTTTGATAAGGGCTGTTAGGTCCCTGTACGACCGGTGTCAGAGCTTGGTCCGCATTGCCGGCAGTAAGTCAGGCTCGTTTCCGGTGAGAGTTGGACTCCGCCAAGGTTGCCCTTTGTCACCGATTCTGTTCATAACTTTTATGGACAGAATTTCTAGGCGCAGCCAAGGTGTTGAGAGGATCCGTTTTGGTGGCCTTAGAATCGCTTCTCTGTTTTTTGCAGATGATGTGGTCCTACTGGCTTCATCAGTTCGTGATTTACAACTTTCACTGGAGCGGTTTGCAGCCGAGTGTGATGCGGCCGGGATGAGGATCAGTTCCTCCAAATCCGAGGCCATGGTCTTGAGCCGGAAAAGGGTAGCATGCCCTCTCCGGGTCGGGGAGGAGGTCCTGCCCCAAGTGGAGGAGTTTAAGTATCTCGGGATCTTGTTCACGAATGAGGGAAAACTGGAGCGTGAGATCGATAGGCGGATAGGTGCAGCGTCCGCAGTGAAGCGGGCGCTGTACCGGTCTGTCGTGGTGAAGAGAGAGCTGAGTCAAAAGGCAAAGCTCTCAATTTACCGATCGATCTACATTCCCACCCTCATCTATGGTCATGAGCTTTGGGTTATGACCGAAAGAACAAGATCTCGGATACAAGCGGCTGAAATGAGTTTTCTCCGCAGGGTGTCTGGACTCTCCCTTAGAGATAGGGTGAGAAGCTCAGTCATCCGGGAGGGACTCGGAGTAGAGCCGCTGCTTCTCCACATCGAGAGGAGCCAGTTGAGGTGGCTCGGGCATCTGGTTAGGATGCCTCCTGGACGCCTCCCTGGTGAGGTGTTCCGGGCATGTCCCACCGGGAGGAGACCCAGAGGAAGACCCAGGACACGCTGGAGGGAC
>JBBPBX010023973.1:0-18571 GCA_038048925.1 Garcialebias charrua
GCGTGTTTCCATCAAGGTTTCTAGGTGCGCATTATGAAGCATCGCATCAGAAAAGCTAAATGGAAACGGCATAATTCGAGTTAACTTCCTCTAAGTCGCTCTAAAGTTTATACGCTCGCTTGAGGTAGTTTTTGGGGAGTCGATTCAGAGCTGAGTCGGCTAAACGACAGATGGAAACAGATTAGCCGACTCAGTTCTGCCGCAGCGAACATTCACGTCACGTGACTGATCAGCTGTTTCCGCTCCGGACAACATGTAACATCGCTAAAACTAGTTGGCATGACAGAATAAATACAACTTGCCCGATAGCAACACATACCTGAAATATTCTCTCCATTTTGCCGAGATGTATGGCAAGCCGTTTTAACATTAAATCGTGAAGTCTGACTATCCGTAATTACATTCTAGATATCTAAAAAGGAGTTTTGACTAGTCACAATTACATTTTGACTAGTCAGAATGTTAATTTAAGATATCTGTATTTACATTCTGACTAGTCATAATAGCAATTCAAGATATCTTAAAATGAATTTTGACTAGTCAAAATGTAATTAAAGATATCTTAAATGACGTCACCCGATTCGTCATTTAAAGTGTCAGACATCCATAATGACAATTCAAGATATCTCAAACGTAATTATGACTAGTCATAATGACGTTTTTAGATATCTTTATTAAGAAATTACGCGTAGGACCCGCGGCTGCCACTTAGCTGTTCAAACAGATGCCTGCACAATTTTGGGTGGCTGCAGTGGCGCTAGCTGTTCTGGACTAAATTGTCAGAAAATGTCACAAGTGTTAGCATTAGACAGTGAGGAAAATGGCTCCGTTTCATCTGTTGTTTTTGTTCAGTTCCTGGTTGTTCTTGAGGGGCAAGAAAACAACCTTATCTGTCCTACCATGCTTTACTACAGCCTGCTGGAGTCACTGTGTCTTACCTGAGCAGATTGGCTGGGGGAGTCCAGAGGACCTGACTTAACGTTTTTAGATTTTCCTAACTGGATTATTGAGCATGCATCAGGAAAACATATTTATTTCTGTTTACTTAATTTCATATTTATGTTCCAGGTTGAAGGCAGCAGTTCAGTCTTATGTAGTTCTGTTCCACTCATATCTTGTGCATCATCACAGCTCGTGGGTGAATTTCTGCTCTTGTTACATTGAATCATTAAATCTTTTAGTTGACTGACCACTGGAAAGCCTCAACCTTGGCTGAATATTTAAGAATCATTATTGCCTCCATTAGAATTAGTTTTTAACTTAGTGTTCATAAAATGTATATTGTATGTTGGAACAGTCTCCTGTTTACTTGTAAACAAACCCAAGTGCCTTTTCTGTGCATAAATTATGTCCTTAAGTTTATAAAATAAAAAATAACATCCAAGCTTGTCACATGTATGTAAACTGTTCTAGTGTTATGTACTTTATTATTTAAAAGTTTTTAATTATTTTTAAACATTCTTCAATTAAAACACACTTGAGCAGTATACGTTTTTTTTTATTATTATTTGTGGATTGATTGAGTTGAATTGCAAGGAAAACAAGTATAATTTACAACATCTAGTAAGAACAAAAAAAACTTTATAACTATTTAAGTTAACAATTTATAACTGTACACTATAAACTTATACTGTAGTGGATTATAAATATTTTCCCCAAATTATGGAATTTCATTTTAAAGAAATTGGCACGTTTTTGTATTTTTCACGAGTAACAACTATTTACAGTATTAAATTAATTTACAGTGATTCACACAGCTTGAGACTGAATATTAGAAATACAAAGGAACAAAAAGGTGATTTGTACATTTTATGATACTGCATTGATATAAACACATTGAAAGTAAAACATGTCCAGTTTAGACTTCATCTGATCAACCAATCATCAATCAATTCATCACGCCACACCCGTTCAACAGTTATTGTTTAGTGGACCCCCTGATCATCTGAGCTGCCAGTGCTGTGGCAGCAGACTCCTCCTCTGCAAGCAACACAGAAACAGCTGGCAGTAAGCCTTGGTTGTCGAAGCTGCACCCCTGCAGAACATCTGGACTGCTCCCTGGTTCTGGCCTGTATTTCATGTGACACTTGCAGAGACTGAAGATGCAGCTGACTGAGTGTGGGCACAAAACACATGTTGGGAAGACTATACATCATCGAAGGAAGAGCAGGGAAGTCTGGAGCCATGTGGTGCAGAATGATGCTACGCAGGACTTCTCAGTTGGGCACTGGTAAGACACCAGTCCACCCTGTGGCACAGGCCCACATCTGGATGGTACCAGCTCCAACGTTGACAGACCATCTAGGACAGGAGCAATAAATGGTTGAGACTCCAGTCGGTGTAGTTTTCCTCCTGATGCCAGGATTTCGGGGTCTGGACGTGGTCCTGCAAACACACGAGTGACATAATCACAATAAGTTTTGACAAAAGAAACTGGCATAAAAACATTAACACAAAGGTTATACCCAGATGCGGCTCCAGGGGGGAGCTAGGGTGTGCTATAGCCCCCTCCTGGAAAACTCACAGCACCCCCTTAGCACCCCCAAGAAAATATCAGATTATTTTCTTTTTAATTGAGTTAATATTCTTTAACATGTGGTTGTTGTGATATTTTGCTCGCAAAACACAACTAATAAAATAAAAAGAAATCAGTGATTATATCGAGTAAAAAACAACAACAATCTGATCCACCAGCTGAAGCCCACAAAAATGAGTGATGCTCTCAACACTGACCCAGTAAGTCAGAGTCAGAGAGTCTTTATTGTCATTTGCACCGCATGTGGTACATGTGATGAAAACGAGATTATGTACACGAGGTCCCAGTTACATCCAACAACAAATGAAAGAGAAAAACAGTAATAACATCTAGAACTAACTAAGAAAAACATCAACTAGTAATACACTAAGCCTAATATAGTGGGAATAAACAGCAGCACGAACATGAGTTTGTATGAGCAGATGGTCACAGATGAACACAGATGAACACAGCAACAAGAAAACAGATCAGCATCAGTATGATGTGATATTTTGCAGTGTTTATTTTTTATTTTATTTTTATTTATTCATGAGTCTAACAGCCTCAGGGTAGAAGCTGTTCCTCAGTCTAGTGGTTCTACACTTGATGCTCCTCAACCTCCGTCCTGAGGGGAGTGGGGCAAAGAGTGAGTGTGCTGGATGAGTGAGGTCTTTCATGATGCAGGTGGCTCTTTTCCTGCATCTGGAGGTGTAAATGTCTGTGATTGTGGGGAGACTGACTCCAACAGACTTCTGTGCAGCCTTCACCACTCTCTGTAGAGCTTTCCTCTCTTCAACTGTGCAGCCTCCATGCCACACGTTGATGCTGGAGCACAGGATGCTCTCCACTGCACACCTGTAGAACGAGGTGAGAACTGGGCTGCTCAGACCAGCACGTCTCAGCCGTCTGAGGAAGTAGAGTCTCTGATGACCTTTCTTGATCAGGCTGGTGGTGTTGTTGCTCCAGCTGAGGTTATCATTCATGTGTACACCCAAGTATTTGTAGCTGGAGACCACTTCCACTGCAGACCCACCTATTTTCAGTGGGGCATGGGTGTGTTTGTTCCTTCTGAAGTCCACAATCATCTCCTTTGTCTTCTTCACATTCATGTGAAGATTATTCTCTTTGCACCAGCTCTCCAGGTGTTCCACCTCCTGTCTGTAGCTGGACTCATCATTGTTTGTGATGCATCCCACCACCGCTGTATCATCTGCAAACTTAACAATATGACAGCCTGGAAGTGTGGCTGTACAATCATATGTGAGCAGAGTGAACAGAAGGGGGCTCAGCACACATCCCTGAGGAGAGCCAGTGCTGAGGGTTATGGTGGAGGAGGAGAAGTTGTGGATCTTCACGGACTGTGGTCTGTCTGTTAAGAAGTCTAGTACCCAGTTACAAATAGAGGGGCTTAGTCCAAGTGTAGATAGTTTGTCTATCAGAGTTTGGGGGATCATGGTGTTGAAGGCAGATGTGAAGTCCACAAAGAGCAGACGCACGTATGGAGCAGTAGCAGTAGCAGTAGTGGAGTAAGGAGCAGAAACTGGTGACATGATGCCTCTGGTTATGCCATTTTTAGCTAATGCAACTTGATAAATCATTTCCTGGCTTGCAGTGATAATGAATGACTGTCATCATTTTCCCCGTGCGCCTACCAGCCCATTCATGACGCGGCCCATCGGGATTTCTCTCAAACCTCCCGATGGCCACCCCGCCCTTGCCCCGAGGTTGTTAAGACTCATGAACCCCTAGTCTGAATTATCACTGAAAACAAATCACTGTAATAACATTTGGTTATGTGCTGCTGATCTCATGCTGCTGATCTATTTCATGTTGCTGTGTTCACTCGTCCTCATCTGCTCACACAGACTCATGTTCGTGCTGCTATTGTTTGGCACATTGTTTCGTACTAGTGCTTAGTGTATTTTTAGTTTAGTGTATTTCTTATTTCATGTCTCGGATCTTTTTTACTGTTTTTCTTTACAATTTGTATTTTTGATGGATGTAATTGGGACCCTGTCCATAGTTCCGTTCCACCTTATGTACCACATGTGATGTGAATGACACACATTGACCTTGAGAACTGAAAGAACAAATTATCCTTCATAGCATCCTCAGTAAAATGGTTAGCCCCCCCTTAGCACCTGCAGAAAAATATCTCTGGAGCCGCCCCTGGTTATACCTGTGTAAGCTCTGTAAAGCGTGGAGTGCAGACATCTTTTCCCCACAGTTCTGGGCTTTCGCACCACCTCGCTGGCAGGTTCAGGATGGATCACCTTACAACATAAAAATATGTCAAATAAACTTTTTTAAAAATATGAAGGGACAGTGAGCAATTTGGTAGGACACTGTGAGTCAGATTTGTGAGAGTTACGATTTTTACATAACTTCCAAATACATGTACTGTACTACTAATTGATAGTGGTTGAGCCTGCATTTTTTTTCATTACCTACAAAAACAAACTATTCCAAACAAGTTAGGAGATAAAAATATATTTGGCACAAGTACAGGTAATGTTGAAATTATGACAAATTTCACATGGCACTAATAATATACAGGTGGGAAATTTATTACAATTATTGTTATTATGAGAATCATAATCATCATATACTAAATTATATAACAGAAAAGAATGTGTTCCACTCTTATTTTATTTTATTTACCTTTGTTCTTGGTCTGTGACATCTTTGTAAATCTCTTGTGCAGGCCAGAGCAGGAGGACCAGTTAGGCAGCTGGTGCCAACAACTCAGCCTTTTCTTTTTCACACCCAGTGAGATCTAAAATAGATCATAACTGTTTTTAGCACATATATATATAAATTAATACTTCTTATAACATATTTAGCTTAAAAAAATAATAGATTGTATAATTGATTGATTCACTTAACACATCACTTACATACATACCGTATATATATATATATATATATTATATACAGTATATCTATATATCTATATATATATATATATATATATAAACAAACACACACACACAGCACGCTATATACACACTTTATAGATGCATAAACATATTTTTGGCACTAATGGAACCTCGTAAAAAATACAATATACATTTTTATACCATCTGTCTCAAATATTCCAAATAATTTATTACATTAAATTAGGCTTTTTTACGCTGTTCATTTGTTACTCGTTGCAGCTGAAGCTAGCGGTTAGCTCGCTAAGCTAAGCTACGTTTTTTTTCTTACCATGATAGCTGTGGATGTTTTCTTCATGGAAGAAATATCATGAGATCAACGCTGCGAGTTCCTCCTCACCAGCAAAAAAAAAAAGGCTGCTGGCAAATTAAACAAGATGTTGAAAAGAGAGACATTTCTCTTTAGTGCACACAAGAAGTGTCTTCTGTTAAAAACACAGGCGTGTGTTGGGCAGACCTTATGGGTCCTCCTGGCAAGATTTAGCAGACCTATTTCCGCCTGCGTAAAACTGTGACATATTTGACTAGTCAAAATGATAATTCAAGATATCTCGTACGTCATTCTGACTAGTCAAAATGTGAATTCCAGATATCTTAAATAGAAACGCCGTCCACATGATAAAATATTTAAGATATCTTGAATTCATTTAAAGATATCTTAAAAGGAATTTTGACTAGTCATAAATACAGTTCTAGATATCTGAAATTGATTTATGACTAGTCATATTAGTTATTTAAGATATCTTGAATTACATTTTGACTAGTCATAAATACATTTTGACTAGTCATAAATACATTTAAGATATCTTAAATGATGACGTAATTAAAGATATCTGTAATTGTAATTATGACTAGTCAGAACTAAGATCGAGATATCTTGAAAGCTAATTATGACTAGTCAAAATTAAATTAGAGATATCTAGAATTGTATTTACGACTAGTCAAAATTCATTTCAAGATATCTTAAATTGAAGCCTCCATTCAACTCAATGGAAAATCTGACGTCATTTTGACTAGTCAGAATGTAATTAGAGATATCTCAAATAGGAATTTTGACTAGTCAGAATGTAATTCAAGATATCTTAAATAGCTATTATGACTAGTCATAATTCAATTTCAGATATCTGGAATTGAAGTGCCCTGAATCCGATTTAATGTTAAAA
Source organism: Garcialebias charrua (assembly GCA_038048925.1). Lineage (NCBI taxonomy): Eukaryota > Metazoa > Chordata > Actinopteri > Cyprinodontiformes > Rivulidae > Garcialebias > Garcialebias charrua. The sequence continues at coordinate 6,615 of JBBPBX010023973.1, forward strand.
GGGCTTGCCATAGAGATGTCTGTTTTCAACCGCTACTTCCTGTTTACTGTGGAAGTGCGTAACGCTGACGTCTGACGTATGGCGCTGACGTGTGACGTAATGACGCTGACGTCTGACGTAGAGACGCTTTGCGTGGCATTGCAGATGCGTTTCAAGCCAGTTAATGGAAACACTTCTGATCCTCATAATTTTAATTTACATTTTAGCGAAATTTTCTAAAATTCGCTCAAAAATCGAATTTAAATTGGATGGAAACATAGCTAGTGATGTGCATCATCGGGAACATGTGCTGCTAATATTCAAGGAAAAGTTCTGCGGTTCTGCTTTTTTTCAGGGTAAACTTTTCAGATTTAATATTTGAATGATCTAAACCACCAAATGGTGTCCCTGCGCAACATATTGGCCACAAATGTTCATAATTTCACCACATCTGGACAGAAAATAAACAGGAAATGCGTAAAAACCTGCTTCTTCAAATGTGTTGGAAAATGCCGCCACATCAACAACTACAGGATCAAATTTTACACGTTGAGTTGGCTTTTTTTTTTTTACATAGTTGAAAGAGATACATTATTTTAAACCACCAGCTTCTATTAGTGCAACATTTTCCTTCATGTGCTTCTGCTAATCAGACTAAATCCTGCAGCAAAGCACACATCTGGGCAGCAGATCAAGCAAAAGAAGACACCTGCGCGGCTGTTGATTGCATCAGTAAAACTTTGGAAGCAACGTAACGGTAATTATTAGACATCTGGCACAAAAGCAGAATACATCAGGAGCCTCTTTGACAAATCAAATTTAATCACACAACCAGCCCATTGCACATAATTAATGACCATGGATTACAACGTCAACACGCCCACAACTGTTTTGTCTTAAATCTTATCATTATGTGCAACAACACGTTTTATACATATATGTACCATTTATATGTACCTGATAAGCTTTATTAAGTAAATTAAATTGGCAGTAACAGAACAGTACTGTTCGAAACCCCTTACATTTTTAATGGGGTATTTTAAAGGAAATGAACTCTGATTATTCTATAATTTCACACATAACTAAATTAAAGAACCAATCCTATTAATTTTGTAGATGAGGCTATTAGGAGCTGACAAGTGTGTTGAAAATGTATTATATTCTGTATTTGCAGTGTTGTTATTGATAGCAGAAGTCTGAGAGGAGCTGAGTCTGAGCAGCTTCAGTCAAGTCTGGAGAGCAAAGGGCAAGAAATGCATTTTTAATGGAATAACAAGCTCAAAACAAACAACGAATGAGTAATTTAAGATGTTTTCTAATAAAGATCATGCAGGAGTTTAAAACTGTTTCATAGAAAATCCTTCTATTATTTAAATTCACAAAAATAACGAAACCAGCTTTTCTTTATGGGAAGTACATTTGATTTTGTTGTGAATGTCGAGGTTTTAAAGACCGTGTAAAGCGAATTTCAACATTTTCTTCAATAAACATTATAAATGTCATAATTGTAATCTTGTAAATGAGTAAAAAGTCTCAAAATTGTAGCTCAATTAATTTTGGAGTTATAGAGCAAACTGTGTATAAACATATTTCTGGTTCAGGATTTTTTAGGCGTGTTTTAAACGTGACCGCGTTTCGTCACGCGGTCCTCATTAGTATAGCCCCCACCCCCTGCAGCTCCAGCCGTATAAATTCGCCTCGGTGGAGCCGTTCACTCGCGAATCGCAGATAGCATCAGATAGCAATAGCATAGATATTTTGTTCATTGTTAGCTAGCTAATCAATTATGCCTCGTTCGTGCATCTTCCCTGGATGTCGCAATGGTCAGGGCACCCGTACAAATCATAACATGTTTTTATAGCGCGTGGTTTTATGCCAAGTACCTGTAATGTCCGGATAGCTCAATGGATAAAGCGCCTGCCTTATGTCCCAAACCCCACGGGTTCAAATCCCGCATGGTACAACTTTTTTTTATTTTTTTTATTAATTCCAGATTAAAAACACACAAGAAAACTATTTACAAAAACAGCGTAACTCTTGGAAAAAGTAGCTGCTGTTACAGACAGAACTCGGATAAAAACAGAGCAGGTTTACTGGATCTCTGCTGCACCTCTCCCCACACACAGCTCAGCTGCAGGCAGCAGTACTGCGCTGAAACCACGCCCACACACTGACACGCCCCCAGCGTTCCAGACCAGGGCAAAATCATGTTTTTTCATGATTTTTGAGACTTAATTTTATAAGGAAAACAATGTTTTTAATCAGTCAGATTTAAATGGGTGATTAATAACACATATTTATGCCATGTGACAAACTAAAAACACACATTTAATTTCACTTTACACGGTCTTTAAACAAACTATGAGTGAGCTGTTGGTATGTTTTAGGGATGACTCTCAATCACTACCACTCCAGATGTGAGCTAAATCACTGGATCAATGGCTGAATTAAAGCTAGTTTTATGTTTACGGATGTTTATTAGCTGTGACAGCCTTCTCAAATTCACTCAAATCCAAAAGTTAATCAGATACAGATGAAGCTTTAATTATTATGTTCTTGGAATTTTAAGAAAATCCAGGGGTTTATAAGAAATGTTGCTAAAAGAAACAAACAACAAGAACACAAATACAATTATGCAAGCATGCATCTTTAAAGACGATGCGCAAAAAAATAAATACAGTAAATAATTGGATTTGATATTGTGCCTGTTTTAAAGGCTCTGAATTTTCTGAAGGAATTGATTCATTTGAAAAGGACAAAGCAACAACTCTGTTACTTCTATTTGAACCTCAGTCTTCATTAAATTAATAAACTATCCTCAGATAAAAATCACAAAGTGCTTCACAGTGAAGTGCAATGAGATATATACCGGTAAACTGGTATAATTAGTAGCAGCACAGGTGTAACGACTGCTCAGTGGTTAGCACAGTTGCTTCACAGCAAGAAGGTCCTGGGTTCAATCCCCAGTTGGACCTGGGGTCTTTCTGTGTGGAGTTTGCATGTTCTGGTCGTGCTTGCGTGGGTTTTCTCCGGGCACTTCGGTTTCCACAGATCAAAAACATGCATGTTAGGCTGCCTTCAGGCCCAGGCCTTCCTTGCAAAAGAGCTCTGTGATCTCAATGGCATTTGCCTGGTTAAATAAAGGTTAATGAATAGTAAACCTATAAAATGTATGAAATAAAACAAGTAAATCCCCAAAACAACATAAAAAAGATAAAATATTCAAAATCAGGTTGGAAGTCTTCATGCAAATGATGCAGATGCTCAGTTCCAACTTTTCTATGGACATCAGCCTGTTTAAAAACAAGCAAACAAAAAAATTAAAAAGCAGCAACATGAAGTAGTATAAATAATAAGAAATGGGAATTATGTGTCATGAGTTAGTTTCATATTAGTCTTATGAGTTTGGCACATATGATGAGTGAAATACTTAATTTCTTTTGAAGTTGGATTCTGGGAATTAGATAGGAGTGGTCAGTATCCTACCTGTTGTAGATGGCTTTGTGAACAATCTTAATTTCAAGAAATGAATAAAATTATTTAAATTCTGTTTGAACTGATGAGCTAATCAGTAGAACCAAAAGTGGATTACTGTCATCTTAAAACAACAATACATATCTAAAGAATTATAATGGTTATTGCAAAAACAGTTTACTAATAAACATTTTTATTTGTGTAGAATTATGTGGTTATTTGCATGCAAAAATAGCAGCAACTTGGCCTTTCAAGTCTTGGTCTTCAAGTAGCAACTGGGAAACCTCCAACAGGAATATTGTGGTTGTGATATTTCTGCTGGAATAACCATAAAACACAAAACTGAAACCCTTGTAAAGTTTTGTGAAACAGCATTCACATAAACTGCTGTAAAATGTTTGATAATATATTTAAGTTGGTAAAATTACACTTTAAACTTAGCCCCCCAATCAGACTAGTCAATTCAGTCAGAATAAAACTTTTTTCTATAAATTGACATAGTTCAAAGAGCTCTCTACAGCAAAGTCAAAAGTCAAAGTCAAAATCAACTTTATTGTCAGAACTGCAATATGTACAGGACATACACAGGATTGAAATTGCGTTTCTCTCAGTACAATACTTAATTTATAAACCTCCAAATCCCAAGAGGGTCTGAAATATCCCTTTAAGGCTCTTATTGTACTCCTCCCAGGCAGGCAGCCACAGCCAAAGTGGTTCAAGGCAACAAAGTTCATGTTCAATAATCCAGGTATCAAATCCAATAATTCTCAGTTGGGTCATCTGGACAGTTTCTTTTATATAGAAATCTTTCACCCTCTATCTGGAGGGCTTCATCAGTCAGAGGAGTTCCAGTAAACTGTTTCCCCACCAAGCAGTAAACACCTTACGTGGACCAACCAGTTTGCTGGAGCTAAGATGGTTTCTGGGAGCTGTCCTGAACTTTGTTGCCTTGAACCACTTTGGCTGTGGCCGCCTGCCTGGGAGTAGTCGACAAGGGACACTGGATCAGCTCTTTACCCTCACAAGGGTCCTCAAGGGGTTATGGGAGTTTTCCCATTCAGTCTGCAAGTGTTTTGTGGACTTGGAGAAGGCAATTGATCATGTTACTTGGGGTAAACTGTGGGGGGTGCTCTGTGAGTATTGGGATTGGGGGCCCGTTGCTAAAGGCTCTCCGGTCCCTATACAAGCAGTGCAAGAGTTTGGTTTGCATTGCCGGTAGTAAGTCAGACCCCTACAGGGTGGGAATTGGACTCTGCCAGGGTTGCCCATTGTCACTGATTCTGTTCATAACTTTTATGGACATAATTTTTCAGTGCAGCCATGGGGAGGAGGGAGTCTAGGGTGGAGGGAGTCCAGGGTGGGGGGAGTCCAGTTTGGTGGCTTCAGGATTCCTTTGCTGCTATTTATGGATTTAGGGTGCTAACAGGAGGAGCAGTCTGGGAGTGAAGACTTTAGTTTCTGAGAGCTGCATAAAAACACACGAGGTCAAAATAATTAGACCAAGAATGTAAATACAGTATGTAGCTGAATGTACTAGATTGACTGACTCACACTGACATCCTCGCTCCACTCCTCTGCTCTGCTGCCCAGTCCTCCGACGTATTCCTCCAGGAAACTAGAAGACAAGTTAAACATAACATAAGGGTGCACACAGTCTATTTTTTAATAAACTGAAAACTGTTTTGAGCACAAATGTTCACCCCCCTTAAATCAGAGAGTAACTTCTAGCCTTCAGAAGAAGAAGAAGGGCTGTGAGTGTGTTCTTTAGATTAAAGTAAAACTACAATAATATGCATGAATTACCAAATTAAAAGAACAATGCATGCAGCAAATAACCCACTGGAGACTAGCAAGGCCAAACTCAACTGTTTACATCTTCTTAAAGTGTAGCCAATTCCATCCTATTTTTATTTAATATTTAATTACCATCTTAGCTAAATCTACATTAACAACAGGAACGTGGGGTTACTGAACCAACAATCTTAAAACTGTCATCTGAACAATCCTAGCTTCACCCTATGGTGAGGTTTTTCAGCTTTCTTCATGGACCTGACACAGAGCCCTGACAACGACTTCACAGCTGTCTCCTGATTTTTGCATGAAACTGAGAAGAGCAGCATGTTTGTAGAATGATCACAAAATATGAGCCGTTTTGTTTAAGTGTGGAAAATCTGTTTCTATAACGTGAGTATACAAAAAAAAGATTGCGGCTAACGTTAGCCGCTAACAGGTAGCAACAACACAACGCGATCAAACTAACGTTACTTACCCTCGTAGTTGTGCAGAAAACTTGAGACATGCAATTTAAATCCCTTGTTACGTTTGCTTGTCGGAGCAGGGGACCAGGAATCAACGATAAGATGAACATTGTCTTGGGCAGCTCTTGTAAACATTCAGACAGCACTATTTTCACAGAGACCGGGGCTAGACCGGAAGCTGGAAATTACCTTTCCGGTCAATGCGCAAGTGATTTACGGCACTTGTGAACAGAGCCTATTTACAGTAGTAAATAAATAGAAATAATAATAATATATAAATAAAAATGCCCGTGACAAGAGTTCACAGCAGGTCTTTCAGCGGAAGGAGGAAACTGTCTCCTCCTGTCTAAAACTCCGCAAGCCCTCTGCTGTCTGACAAGCGCATTACGTCACTCTCGTGGTTTGCGTTTGAGATTGAATATTGTCACATTTTAAGCGCAGGAGGGCAGGCTGAAAATGAAAATGCAGTTTGCTCTGTAGTTCAATGAGATATAACAGTGCTGAATAAGAAAATGAAAATGATTTAATCTTAATTTTATTTCTGACTCAAAAAAGGCAGCTTGACTTTGAAATTAAAAAGCATTTCTGCTATTTCATTTTAATTTTCAAAATTGACATTTCAAAATGAATTTTGGCCACTTTTTACTAAGACATATATTGAAAATTAAATGTTAAATGTTATTTTACTTATCATTTTAATTAAGTTACAAATTGAGCAGTCTCGAAGAAGAAAATGAAAATGCAGTTTGGTTTATTCATTTTAAATTTTATTTATGACTCAAAAAATGGCAGCTTGACTTTGAAATGAAAAAGCATTCCTGCTAAACCATTTTAGTTTTAATTTCGTCTCAATTACTCTGGGTTTGCTTTTGAGATTGAATATTGTCACACTTTGAGCGCAGGGGTGCAGGATGAAAATGAAAATGCAGTTTGCTCTGTAGTTCAATGAGATATAACAGTGCTGAATAAGAAAATGAAAATGATTTAATCTTAATTTTATTTCTGACTCAAAAAAGGCAGCTTGACTTTGAAATTAAAAAGCATTTCTGCTATTTCATTTTAATTTTCAAAATTGAGATTTCAAAATGAATTTTGGCCACTTTTTACTTAGACATATATTGAAAATTAAATGTTAAATGTTATTTTACTTATCATTTTAATTAAGTTACAAATTGAGCAGTCTCGAAGAAGAAAATGAAAATGCAGTTTGGTTTATTCATTTTAAATTTTATTTATGACTCAAAAAAGGCAGCTTGACTTTGAAATGAAAAAGCATTCCTGCTAAACCATTTTAGTTTTAAATACGTCCCATAAACGCTTCCATAAGCGTGCACTGTGAAATCATAAGACGTGATTAAATATTTCAACCAGATGTTAATTAGATTCCTTCAGGTGTTAACTGCTAAGTCCAAGTCTTCAAAATTGCACCGGCAGCTAGGTCTAAAGAGAGATGTTGGACTGTAAAGAGGCTGTTTGCTCTGTAAGCAGCAAAATTACCTCCATATAGGCTCACGAAGCTCATGAAGCCAAGATCAGGCAAGGATTCCAGGGGCTTTTCCATCTGGCAGATGTGAGAAAATCCATCCTTTCTGTGAACAAGACAGTCTTGGTGACATTTAGAAGAAAAGGTGGAAGTCACTTTAATATAAAGCCATCGATTTCTACTTCACAATAACATTTGTAAGGGACAGCATTATTATTTCTTTGTTGTAGTTATCCGACAATATTGTCATTTTTTTAATCTTTGACATTACTTTCTTTTGATAACTGACAGCAGGTGTGTTAAATAAATGTCAGAATTATACAGCAAAGCTCCAGAATTCAGTTAGATTTCTTATATTTGTTGTCAATAAAAGTTTGAAAAGTACAATATAATAAATCAAATGACTGACAGGTACAAATTTGTGAATTAAAACTCTACAGGGTTTGTTTATGGGGTGCTGTTTGTAAAGTTACACAGTCAAAAATTAACAATGTTTTGGTTTGTTTAGCCTTTAAAATAATAAATAAATAATTTTCAAAGTCATATTTTCACCATGTTATTCATACATTTATAAATGTCAAAGTTCCCAACTAAATATTTAATTTGCAAGCTAAATATTTAGTTTACAAACTAAATAATTTACTTGCAAATAAATATTTAGTTAGTAAACCAACTATTTAGTTATAAATTACACATTTATTTTCAAAACTAAATATTTAATTTCTAAACTAAACATTTAATTTCTAAACTAAAAAAATTAATTCCTTAATTTGCTAACTAAATATTTAGCTCGGTCCCAAATATACAAACTAAACATTTCATTTTCTAATTAAATATTTAGTTTACTAATTAAATATTTAACTTGTGATTTAAGTATTTAGTTTGTAAACTAAATATTTAGTCGGAACTATGACATTTATAAATGTATGAATAACATGGTGAAAACAAACAAACAAAAAACTTTTTTTTTAAACCAAAAATATTGCTGTTAGTTTTTGTCTGTGTAACTTTACAAACAGCACCCCATAATTTACTAGCAAGAGCAGCTTAGCATCCGGTCAGAAGTCAGAATTGGTATTTATGTGAATGATTTCCTTTAAAGTATAAACTCCCTCTTTTACATGAATGTCACAAGACTTTACATTTTCTAACTTCATTGAAAACTCATTATTGATTTAGTCTAAAAAAGCTAAGTCTGGTCCTCTGGACATTCAAAAAACAAAACAAAACAAAGCAAAAAAAAATTGTAGAAACGTTTCATCTTTCCTCCGAAAGACTTCCTCAGTCTGAGATGCTGTATTCAGCTCAGCCTTATAAATAGCACCCTCTCACAGTGGATCAACCAGTTGGCTGAAGACAACCAGCTGCTCACATGATCAAGGAGGACCATCAGCCTAACGATGGATCGTTAGCACCCTGATAGTTGTTTGTTGGACTGTGAGGTATCAGTTTCTGATAGAGGAAATTTGCAATCTGAGGAGTACCGCAAACCCACGCACACAGACCAGTATTTACAGTTTGACTCCCATCACCCTCTGGAGCACAGGTTAGGAGTCATCAGGACTCTGTATCACAGAGTAGACAGCGTCCCCACTAAAGGCTCCGGCAGAGCTCAGCGTACTGCCTGTACGCCGCTCTACGCGCGCATTCTGTGCGCACGCATTCGCTGGCACAGCTCTGCTTTCGTTCTCGCGTTAAATGCTCGCGTTTTCGCTCCAAATTCTTGTTGTAATTTGAGCAGCTGCGTGCAGAGCGTTTACCTATGGGACAAACTGAGGTCTCTGATTGGTCATTTGCTGACACGCCTACTGAATTGATTGACAGGTCGAGTGGGAGACAAAAAAAAAAGGCAGCTGGCCCGCTGCAGTGTTTTCTAAACTTTATATGTTAATAAAAAGTTCTAAAAAATAAAAATAAAAACAGGGAGCCTTGGTCCTGCAGCCCACAGCCCACCAGGAAATATTTAGAATGTCGCGCAGCCAGGTAGGACATGAGTTATTATTCGCTCGTGACAAATTCATTCATTTCAATCATGGTGTTAGCGGAGGAGGAAGCGATTACTTGACTTTTGGCAAAAATACAAAACAAAAGTCCAGATCAGCGATGAAGAAGGGGAATTTAATTCATTTGTGTAACAAACAAAACAGTCCGGCGCCGGGCAATTTATTGTGAGACAACGCGCATCGCGTACGCAGTCGTAAAATTTGAGCTTTGCGCGTTCATGCCCAGCGGGGCTACGCTTGTGCCTCTGCGTACGTACGGCGTAGTGCGGCGTACTGCATCACGCTGAGCTCTGCCGGGGCCTTAACTCAGGAGCCACACAGAAGGAGAAATCACACACAAAACAGGCTCTAGAGAGAAATGTGTACTGTATATCCTAACTGGGCGTTCCTGAAAGCAGAGAAGAAACCCAAACAGGACTCCAGACAGCCATCAGGTGAAAAGAAGGAACCCAGACCCAGACCAGTGGTCATTCCGTATGTTGCGGGAGTTTCAGAGACATTGAGACGTTTATTTTCTAAACACAACGTCCCAGTGGCTTTTAAACCCCAAAATACATTACGGCAAAGACTGGTTCATCCCAAAGATCCAGTCCCCCGGCACAAACAGAGTAATATTGTGTATGCTGTTCAGTGTCAGGAGGGCTGTGATCAGTCTTATATCGGGGAAACTAAACAGCCACTGGCCAAAAGGATGGCCCAGCACAGAAGATCAACATCATCAGGTCAGGACTCTGCGGTCTACACTCATCTCCAGGCCAGCGGTCACTCTTTCAGGGATGAAGATGTTCACATCCTTGATAGAGAGGAACGATGGTTTGAGAGAGCTCCAATCTATCATCAAATCATCCAAAACTCTCATTAATAAACCCTCCCTGAATAAAAAAACTTACTGATGTTACTTGATCGCGCAGACATAATTTAAAAATACATTATTAGAAAAGTGTGTGTGCTACTGATTTGGCTAGCTTGTTAGCAGCAAACATAAAGAATCTGCCGTGATAATTGGCTTCATACACTCACAGTGTATAAAGTAAAACAACATGAACTCACGTAAAATATATAGTTTATAATCTAAAACACTACACACCTCCGATTATGTTTACACAAAGACTTCTCATCTCCTGGACAGTCTTCCGATGGTAGCTTCCCTGAGTTGTTTTGACGTGGTAGCTGTGGGACTTTCTTCTGTAGATTTTCTTTTAAAAATAGTAGGAATAGGTTTTAAAAGTCTTCTGAATCTTACTGGTAATCCTAAAGATTCTTTTATACCAGGTATTTCCTGAAAACAATCGGCAGTAAAATGGTCGCTGCAGACATACGTCTCTTTAGTAGGAACCCACCGGAATTGTCTGGTCCATTCTTGTCGAAGTTTCTCATCTTTTGGAAATTTGTGAAGGCTCACTTGTTCACTGCTGATATTACAACACCCAAATGCGCTACAACGTGACGGCATTTTTCAAGTTACACAAATAAAAGAGGCGATCCTTCAGGAAATGAATGTGTATGGCAAGCAGTTAAAAAACACCAGACAAACGGGCAAGGCTCTGCCTTCTGCCCGTTGTCACGTCACTGATGACGTTTTGCGTAAATGCGCAGATCTTTAGGGGCGTGTCCCAGAGAAAAAATTACCATAACTTGGAATGAAATTTTAATATATTTATAATTTATTTTGAAAAAACGAACAGAGCTGAATGATATAAGATATATATGTTCTGACAAATATGCAAATTTCCAACATCATGTCACAATACCTTTAATGCTCAATTCTGATTTAAAAAAAAAAATCAGATCTTTTGGTGTGAACGTTCGCACTACATTTTAAATGCGACCAGCATCAGACCTGCATGACTCCAGTGTGAACGCTCTACGTTGCAGAAGCGACCCGCATGCGCAGAAGAAAACATAGCACGTTGATCAGTGCAGCTGTAGATGTGAGGAAATATTAAAAATGAGCTGCAGCTATGTTCTGCTTCACGCCTCTTTTGGATCCACGCTGCGACTCATGTCTCAGCCTGTGTGACGCGACACGCAAACTGTGAGTTGCTTGTTTGGGCTTGTTTTCATGGGGCTGGTCGCTTGTTTTTGTCCTGAGATCTGTCAACACTGCTGACGCAGCACCCTGTGTTTGAGGAAGTAAACATGGACACGCGCGACAGTTTTCAGTGTGTGTTTGTAATTTTGAAGTTGTTGTCCAATCGGGGAAAGCTAAACATCCAAATGATTAAAGGCGAAAACTGAGAAGAAAGCAAGCAAGTGGTGTGTGCGTCGGTTCCACTGCAAGTGCAGAGAGCTCGTCCACCCCCTCGCCCCCACCCCGCTCTGAGCTACTGCGTGTCCCCTCTGTCCGTACAAACACGCACGGGCTCAATTAAATGAGCCGCACAGTTCTGAAAAAGTCAGATGTAAGTCACATGAGCGTTCAGACTGCAGTCACTTTGAAAACATCCATTCAAGCTTTATTTAGTCAGGTAAAACTTATTGAGCCTCATGGGCTCATTTACAAAAGCGACCTGCTAAAACTAAAGAACGATGAACAGCAATGGTAGAATTTCCTTAAACAATAAACAATAGAAAACAAAAGAGAGAAAAAACAAAAGAGAGAAATACTTTTTTTTTTTTACATCAGATATATATCCGATTTAAAACCACATACTGAAACGGCCTGGGTCGGATTTGAAAACATCGGAATTGGGTCAGATGGGGCAAAAAAATCGGATTTGGGTCGGATTTGCCTGCAGTGTGAACGTAGCCAACAAGACA